>WTSP01005158.1:0-53781 GCA_025331215.1 Actenoides lindsayi
CTCTCTCCGCCGCTCCCGGGACGCTCCGTAACGCCGCCCCGCTGCCGGCGCCACGCGATCCGGTGACGCGCAGCCCTCCCCCAGGCCGGCCCCTGTGACGGAGCGGGGCGAGGGGGAGGTGAGGCGGGGTCCCCGTTCCCCCCCCCCCCGCCGCGCTGCACCGCACGGGGGGCTGCCTCCGCGGGGCTCGGACCGGCACGGCGGGGGAACGCGACCCTCCCGCCGCCGCCCCCGGCCCAGGGGTGCCGGTCTCAGCACGGCTGTAGGCTGCCGGGGGGCGGGGGCGTCCCCCCCCGCCCCTCCCCAGGCTGCGGGAGATCTCGCTCGTCGCCCGTGCCCAAGCGGGAAAGTTGTCCAACCTCCCCCTCCCGCCTCGAACCTCCGTCGGGGCTCAGCCTCCCTGGCTGCCGTTTCTCCCGGGTCGAGGCGGCCCCCGAGCCAGGGAGAAGATACATGAACATGCTTGGAAGAAACTCGGTGCCGGTTTTATCACCCTGCCAGGCTAGCTTGGCGCGGCCCGTTGGGGTGCGACCCTCTCCCAGCCCCTACCCTGGGCCGCGGCTCTGCGGGGTCCTTACCCCGCACCGGAGCACAGCGAGCCCCGCTCTCCCAGGAGCAGGGAGGGAGCCTGAAAGGAGCAAAGAGGGATGGGGGAAATGCTCCCTTGTGCTTCTCTAAAGCCCCTGCCTCTTCCTCACGTCTGTGCATCTACCCGAGGCAGACGCTGGAGATCGATCACTCCGCAGGCATCGCCCTCCCCGTCGGGCAGCGCTGAAATGATGCACAACCTGGCAGAGCAGCGAGATAAACACGCACACCCATCACCCATATATCACACAGATACACCCTGGACGCTCGGGCAGCTGATAGGAGAAGCCCGGATGCCCCCCAAGTCTCCCGAGCCGGGGTCCATCAGGCCACCAGGCACCGACTCGGCTCCGCGAAGTCTGCGGGGGAGGAGAAGAATTAAAGCAGGAGGAGAAATAGGGAGGCTGGGGGGAGGAGCCGCCCCCCAGCACACCCCCCCGCGGGGCGAGGGGCGAGTGCCCGGGGGCGGACTCTGTGGGGAGCTGGGAACGCAGCAGGGCCATCCCACAGCTGTCGCGACAGGGCGACAGAGCCTCTGCTCCACCTCGGTTTAAGGGCAGAGCCGGCCCGTCGGGGTAGCAGCCCTGGCCTCATCCACATCCTCTGGGGACAGTTTTAATTGTTGGGAATGTTTTTCTGTAGTTAAGTTGAGGATATCTGGGAGTAGGTGGTCAAAATTAAAGGGACAGTAAAAGGAAATTGAGGTTTGATTTTCTCTAGTTCCTCTGCCAGCCCTTTTCCTCTCAATTCGTTTAGGCTTCTTGAAATAAAAATCCGATTTTCATATGTATCTTACAGTTAAGAGGTCTCCTTCCACCAAGCTGGTCAAACAAAAATATTTCCGTTCCTTATTAATTCCTTATTAACTTCAATAATGTGCTATGAGGCACTATGAGGGAAAAGGATTTAAAAAGATTCATGCAAGCTAAACGCAAAGAGTGTAGAGTTACTCTGAAGAGTGTTGAGTTGATAAATGCATGAGAATATGCAGTGATAAGTTTCATGCCTAATTGAAGAGATTTGTACTTCAGTTCAGAGATACAGATCCTTATTTTTCCATTTCTTTATACTGATTGATGTTAACAGAATTCTTGATAGCTACAAGCTAACCAAGTTATCTGTCCTATTGTGGTTCTACTGAAAGATTGAATAGTTTGAACTCGCAGTTCGCCTGACAAGATTGAAAACAGAAGTTACAGCTATACATATATTAGGACTAGGATGATTAAAATACATGTCCGAGAACTAAAATGACTTCAATGTAATGAAGCCAAAAACTATCCAAAGTCAAACACAGAAGCAGAACTTTAACCCTCCTTGCTCAGGCCCTGCTGAGAATGATGACACACAGCACAATTTTTAAACAAAGTGGGGGAAAAGAAAAAAAGATAACCTTTCATGATCTTTAACTACCCTGCCTAGAACCAATCTCACACTCAAGTTCCACTGAGGACAACCTCTGTTTCCAGTATTGAAGCCACCTTTACATACTACTCTCGAAGCTGGGTATAGATTAATTAGTACATATCACATTCCCCCTACCTGGGGAGGATTCACCATCATTCACAGACACCCCTTCACTGGTTTGGGTTTTTTTTATGTGATAATGGAGAGTAGGATAGTTTATGTAAGGAAGAAAGTTTCATTTTCATAAGAGGAAATTGTTACCATTAATTCCTTGCAGAATCTTTCAAGCTATTTCTATGTTTCTTAGAATACATATGTGTTAGTTACACGTTTCATTAGCAGGGAGGATATGCTGAAGATGAACTTGACCCAAGCCAGGTGAAAAGAGTGTGCCATTTTTTTAACCATTGTCAAGCTGCTGCCACATGTTTATATGAAATGAGCGTGGCTAACAGTTGCACATAGCATTAGAAAGTTCATTTTGTGTTGTATTTTTGCTTCAAGCAGCACAAACACAACACAGGATTCTTACATACACAGAAATCATATTTCAGGTAAGAACATGAATAAACATTTAAAGTCAAAATGAGTGAGACGGAATTTTTTTTGCGTAGTTTGGGCAATGCTAATTGAGAAATTCCCCATAATAAGGTGGTGGTGGTGGTCTGGCTTCTGTTGTAGGTTCTGCAGCTCCAGCAGACTGGCACCATGCAAGTCACCAGGAAGGACAGAATGACAGAGGAGGACCAGTGTTAAAAAATGAATGAAGCAGAGGCTAAGCACAAAGATAAAATGGCATTGCTTAAAAAAGATGGGGATGAAAGGAACAATGTCAGCCAACAAGAAAGCGAGTGACATCCTTTGTAAAACTGTATTGACTATCTATCTGCAAGAGGTCGTTTGTCTTCTTTTCCCTTAACAAAATTATTACAGCACCCAATCTCTTTTTTCCCCCTAGTTAGAGTATAGTTCACTTTGATTGTGGGCAGCAAGGCTGACATTTGGCAGGCAAACACTGGTACATGTGTCTGTCACACACAAGCCTTACTGTGAAAGTGCTGGGAGAGCAGAGAACTAAGGCTTAGAAAAAGCACATGGGGAAAGAAACTACCTGCAGTAGTAGACAAATAAGATGAATACATAAGAAAAATGCTACAGATGCTTTGGGGAGCAGAAGGTAGAGCATTTTTATCCAACATCACTGCAACAGCAGGTTTGCCGTTCAGGTAGCAGGTCCTAGAACCTCTGAGAGCACATCATAGGTGTCCACTCTTAGCTATCCTTTCATTGAAAGAACCTTATTCTTTATCAATTTTAAGCCATCAGCAATATGAAACACACTTTACTCTGCAAATGAAGGCAAGGTGTACTCCTATTCTGAACACCAAAATCTGTACCTGAAACCAGGCATCACTGATGCTCATTTACAAGCACTCTTTTGATCAATGTGTTTACATTTAACCCATATCCAGGCTAAACTATAGCAGTTGTTCTGTCACCCTATGACCCCTCCCCCAGCTGGGAAGGTGAGCATCAAAAATGAGGTGCCCCGCAGGTTGAAGCGAAAACAGATTTAACAAAACATCAAAACTAATGTTAATACCAACACCAATATAAAGCAGACGGAGCTATACTCAGCCCAGCCAATGTACAGCGGTCACAATGAACAGGAAAGCAGCCCTCAGGAGCTGGATGATGAGCAAAGCCCTCCACAGATGAAAGCAAACAGGAGGAGGAGCTCCCATCCTCAGCAAACTACCCCCTTTATAGTGAGTGTGATGTTTATGGGATGGGACACACCTATAGCCAGCTCAGGTCAGCTGCCCTGGATGACTCCAAACTGCTAATGGCCTGCAGACCATGGCTGGCCTACGATTCGATCCCAGTGAAACCAGGGCACAATGACATAATGTCATTAATAGACCTCTAGATGTGTTTATAATTCTTCAAGTTATGGGGTCTTATTTAGTCACATTAACATGTTCAATAAAAAGACATTATAAATCTGTAAGAAGATCATCTTAAGCAGAATATCAAACAAATTAAAGTGAAACGTATATCGCTGATGGGTTTTTCATTGACTCTATGAGAACAGAATTAACCTATTTTCAATATCCACTTTTGGAAAAGATAGCAATCCGGATAGCAAACGTAGCTCCCTCAAGGACAGATGTCACAGGGTCATCGATAAGAACCTCGGTATTCCCTATACTGAGTTACAAATGCAAAGCACATTCCCAATTTCTGATTACTTTCTATTGGTTTTTAATTTCCATTCACAGATTGATAATAAACCACACAACCAAGTCCAGGAAAATCTATTAACATATTCCCCCTTTTCTTCCCCACAACTAGTCTAGGATAAGCTTCAAAAAAACCCAACAAACTTGATTTACCAGTGGCACACTTATATAAAATAATGTGTCATTTGTCACCGTGGCTTGTAATCTGAAAATCTGACTGAGGAAATGGTGGAGACCAAAATAGCCTTTTACAGTCTGTAGGTGGCCAAAAAAGCTGCAGCTATACTCCATAATATTCCTTGCTGCTGTGATTTGTTTCTCAAGAGCTCTTGTCAATCCATTTAAAACTCACACAGACCCAAAGAGAGACATGGGGGCTTGTTCAGACTGGAACTGAATATGCTTATACATTAAAATCCTTCTTTTCACATGTAAACAGGATATTAGCAATTCTATAAATTCTATGTGAATTTTACTTTGAAATTCTGAGCTCTTCAAATCACCTCAAAGCTTGGAGAATTTAAACCCATATATATTGAAACCAAACAGCAGAAAATCTCAAAGAAGCCAAACTGTGAAGATCATACTCTTAAATTCATTCCTTAATCTCAAATTTTACACACAGCCTGTACATCATGTTCGGTACTGTTATTATTTATGCCCATTTATAATTGGCTTGCATCTGATTAATGGGTATTTTCAACCTAGAAAAGAATTTGAATGGAATATAACAAAGTATTTTAGCTAGTTTCAGGGGAATTATCTGTGTTATCTTAGCTTTAGTAATTAATTTATTAAAATCAATTACCACAAATTAGAAAGGGCAAGTAACAAATCATAGGCTATAAACAGTAGGATCTACAAAAATGATCCATTTCTTTTTTCTATATTATCCTCAATAAAAAGAAATTATCTTTGCATTATCATAGTTATCCTATTTCTTCACCAAAAGAAGATAAAATTGCCCTGTGAGGGTTTAAAAATCAATTTTACACATTGCAAAGTTCAAACAGCTTTTTCCCTTTGGAAGCCAAATAACTGATAAAAGACAAGCATCATTTGAAAATAACTTGCACTCTGTAACATTTATATGTTTCCATATGAAAACTAAAAAAAAAATAGAAGATTTCTAAGGATGTGAAAGAATTTGTTTCTGTTACCTTCGCAATTTTTGAAGTGCTGGTTAAAATATGAGACAGTGGAGTGCAAATATGAGATGTAATCTGCAAATAATTTAATTGATTAAAGCATTTTGAAAGATAAGTGGATACAGTCATAGTTTATCAAATTATTATTACCTTCCTGGCATTAAAGATCATTGGTATATACTTGAGACAATTTCTGCGGATGGAATACAAGTCACAGTTTTTGCCCTAAAATTGAAGAGGTATTAAGGCTTAGGTACAAAATTATGCCTGTTACAGATAATCCCTGACAGATGGGTATCAGGACATGGTCTGCCTGGCATCAACCTGGCCCAAGTGTCTGCCTGTGTGAGGATGAAGAGACCCATGGCTATTTAATCAGCAAATGCTTTCAGATGGCTCAATTTTTTATGCTTTGTTTTGGTTTTTTTTAACACTCATCTCTCCCAGTCAGGGAGAGGGGATAAAAAGGAGCTTCTTCTGTAGCTGCCAAATAAACCGGGGGGTGAATGAATGGATGAATGAGGCAAGCCTTCCCACCTGGAGCCACCACAGCATCCCTCTGAACCTTCAGTAGAAAGGGCAGCTCCTTTAGCTCAGAATTCCCTACTCAGTTCCCCAACAGCAACATGGTGCTCTGTGAATGAACTGAGGGTTTGTTGTAAATGCCACAAATGGCTGCTTCGCTGTAGAGAAGGGGATATAGGTGTGCCTTGGTGTGAGGAACATGGTAGGTGTACGTACACGGAATGCTGTATGATGATGCTCACTGCTCGTGGAAAAAAAAGAAAGCACCTGGATTAGTTTGACTGTCCTGTAAAATCTAAGTAGTTTTCTGCCATGATGCATGAGGTTTGAGTGCATGTCCTTCACCTAACCCTAGAAAAAACCCTCTGGGCTGTGGGTGCTGCACCATTTGCTGATGTTTCTTGAAGAAACAGACCCCAGCTCAGCACTGTGCTACTCACTGAGTTTCTGCGCTAAGAAGTCAAATACTCCAGATCCTTAGGTACTGAATAATCAGCATAGCTCTTCCACCATGCAGACAATCTTGAAATTTCTGGGGATTTCCCCCCTTCTCCTAGCCATGGTTAACAGCTCACAGCTATGAAATAGTTCCCAACACCACTCTGTGCTTCTCCCTCCACATTTTGCTGCCATCTGCTGAATATGAACATGGTTCTTACTCACTGCTCCAAACAGTCCAGCTCTCTAGAGCTCTGTGACTCCGCTCTTTGCTCAGCCCCCACCTAATGCTGCACAGCCCCTCTCAGCACAGCCTAGCTCTGCCTTTAGGCTATCTTGGTTAGCTGTCACAACAGACAATGTTTGCCACCTGCATGTTTTCCATGGTTGGCCAGGGACCAAAACAGAGATGAAGAAAAATGTCAGAAATACAATTAAAAGCACATATGGGCGTTTGGTTTTTGTGGTGTTTTGTTTTTAACTACTTTTAGTCACAACAAAAATGGTGTTATCTACTAAGCTAGCCTTTCATTGATGTCCCACAAAGCCTAATGCCGTCTGCTGTTTCTCTGCTTCAGTCTCAGAAATGATGTAACTATCACAGCTTCCTATGGTTCCCTTACCCGTACCTTGGAAGGACCACATGTGGAGGCTTCTCTGCCTTGATGTGCTGCTCCAAAACAGCTCTTCTGATCAGGTTGCTGGTGAGGATTCTGTAGGATCTACACCTTCCTTGGTGATGTCAGAGTGCTGCAAGGCTCAATGGCTCCCCAGAGCTGGTAGAGTGACAAAATCAGGTCCAAGATCAAGCTGGGAAGACAACCCACAGATCAGGGTCCAATTCAGCAAGGTCCATGGCCAAGCATGGGCGTGGTTATGAGAGAACTGTAGTGAGGAAAAACTGTAGTGTGTGGCTGTGTTCTACAGCAGGAACTGATAGCCCTGGGTGGAGCCGAAATGTGGTTCTGGTCCCATGGGCAGGGGTGGGTGTCCAGGGGAGGCTGGGTGGGGACAGTAAGGACTGGAAGTGCCCTCAGGGCACTTGTATTAACTCACAGTTAATACAAACAGAAGATACACTTCACTTGTAACTACAGTGAAGCAGGGCCTGACACTTTTCTGAAGTAAACCTACTCCAGGACATTCCTACTACACAGGTTTTCTGTGCCACTTATGTGTGTACCAGGTTATCGCTCACTATTAAAACATGAAGGTACAGAGCTGAAGCTCCAGCTCTGCTACAGCACTTCCCAAGAGCTGTTGATTCCAGGGCAAAGCAAGCCCTCATGCAATTCCAGCCCTGTTTTGCTCACAGGTACGATAAAACACCCACAACATCTCATTCAGAGATCATGGAATGGGTATTTTTTAATTAGCATAAGAAACGCTTGCACAAAATGTTTCTCATTTTTATACAAGGAAAAAATGTTTTGACATGGTACCTTAGAAGCATTCCTTCTGAGATGCAATCAGCAGCAACGGAACAAGAATTCATCTGGACTATGCACCTCTACTTATCTTTCACAGTAATAACCTGTCTTCCAGGTATTACCTCTCTATAAAGATTATATATTTCTGAAATATTTTTTTCCACAGAAGTAAAATGAAGGATGGAACAAACCTGGTGGTTTTTTTCAAGTTGTGGATGAGATTTGCTCAGTCTAAGGATGACACCTGCATCATCTTCAGTCTTCTATCAGTGCACTGGTCTTGCATTGTCATCCCCATACCCAGAGGGAACTCCACTGGCTCAGGCATCAGTGGGAAAGCTTTAGCCACGCTTACAAACAGGGAAGAAACAAAATTAATGTCTTATATAGAAATGTAGCCAATCATTTCAGCAATTCCTTAATAATTATTTCTGTGGGGGAAAAATAACAGCGAGAAAAGTCTTGCAGAGTTATAGCTTTAAAATCTTTATACTGCCTTTAATGTTCCATTCTCTCTAGAAGCAACACGTATCCTATTTTCTGCCATTGGTGACTCAGAGGTTGAGTTCAGATGATCATCATCCCTCTGAATTTCAACTGGCTGACTTTTACCAGATTTCCTGGTTTGTGCCCACTAGCTATTCATTAGCTCACAAAAACACTTTTCTTTCTATTGTTACAAATATTTGTGTAATAATAATTCATTTATTCTCTTCTGTACCTATTTTATTATTTTAGTAGACATTGTGTTTTGATGATGAAAGCTTGGCTGAGAAAACATGAAGTACCGTTTCAATTGATTGAATGAAATTATTTATTGCTTTCAGAAGAGTAAATTGTCTCTTAAGTATATTCTATTTCTCCCTTAGTAATACTTCTCAAAACTGATCTGATATTATTAAATGTGATGAAAACAGCTATAATATGTACTCAAATATTAATTGCAGCTTGTTCGTGATGAAAACAAACCACTTGTCAGTATGCAATAGTTGGACACTGTAGCTTTCATACATTAATTAGCCTTGAACATGGGTCTTAGCTTTATAAAAAAAATAAGAAAGAAAAAGTAGAAATGCATCACTAAGCAATCGTGTTTTTCACTGCAGATGTTACTGGGAGACTAAGTATAAGTGGGTCACAGATCTATCACAAACTTAGGAAATCCTTAGCACATCCCATCACAGGTTGGGTTTCATACCTATGAAATGAATTCCTGTCTTTTTTTCCAAGCAGCACTAACCAGTGGTTAGATTTTATGCCAGTACTATTACAAATGCTTTAAAGTAATGTCAAGTCTGTACTTTGCTTTATTTTTAAAAGAAAATATTGAGTTAACATTTGGGGTTAACATTGGTTTTCCGTTGCTGTTTCTCTTAAAAGAAACCAATATAAAACCTCAGATATGCATAAAGAATGATTAAAATGTAGCAGAGTTTTAAATATAAGCAATACCTGCATTTTAGAAATTAAATCATTGTGAAATTTATCAGTTCTATCAGACCAGAAATGGGGAGAATGTTCATTTTTTATTTGGCAGGAAATGCTGTGCTCTTGATAAAATATCTCCAAAATTTTTAGAGAAATAAAAAAATTCACAAAACCTCCTTTCACCTCCATCAGTGCAAACCTTTTATTCAGTGTAGTGAAACTAGAAGTATTTCTAAACTAGGAAAAATATTTCATTTTTTTCTCTTCTGATAATATCAGTTTATTTTGATGCTTTCTTCAAAACACAATTCTGTCAAGCTGATTTGGTTCCCTACCAAAATGCTTTTGATAAATTTGCTTTTCTCCAAAGGAGGAATTCTGCCAGGAAAAAAAACAAACCACAAAACCAACAAAAAAAACCCAAAAAACAAACAAAACCAAAAAAACCTAAATAAGAATAATAATAGTAAAAAAATCAGACTAATTCTGTTCATCGTCAAAAGTCTATGTACCTGTCTACGTACTGCTCATGCAAGTTGTTTTGACTGACTGGCATCTGAATCCAAGCCAGTATTGACGGGTGCTGATATATATCAAAGCTACTCTGTGCCCTTGTATCCAACTGAAGGCTGGAACGATAACTTGAAGCAGCTCCCGTGCAGAAGTTGATGTCCAGTTGCCAATAGAGAAATCATTTACTTTCAACACCTGTGCTGGCTTCTTCCTAGAGGTTTCACATTAACATGCTGGCTCCCTCTCTGCTGAAAGAAAAGACTATTAACCTGAAGCCACTGCATGGACAAAGAGACACTTTCTGACAAATTGAAATATTGAGAGAAAAAAAAAAAAATGTCAAAGCTGAAATACGGCAAATCTCGTTATAAAGCTGCTTTCTGATAAAAAGAGAGAGGTTCAAGGAACTGCCACATCTGTAATGTATTCTCTGTATTCCTCCTGGTATGGCAGGCAAAAGGCTCTGTCTGGCTTTTGTGGTTCTCATCTAAATTACAGTTTTTGCTTGTGGCTTCCTCTGGTCAGAAAATGGTTTAATGCTCCCGGATCACAGAGAAGAATCACTCAGGAGATACTCCACAGTCTCTTGTGATTAAGTACTCTATTAAAACTACAACCCAGACATGAAGATCCTGTGGAGACGCTCTGAAGACTGACATGTGGAGCTAAAAAAGAATCTTAGAAAACCTCTTACATCTGTCTGGCAAACTCAGATTTATTCCCATCGACCCTCCTGAACTTGATATTCTAGTCTGGGCAATAATCCAAGATCTTTCATGAAACTCTCTTCCCCCAAGCCTCCTTAATATCGCTGGCTCTTAGATAATGGGGCTTAAAGTCTCAAGACACTCAGATCTTTCAACCCTAAGCTATTCCCATGTTACAGGCTTCACTAAGCTGCACACTGCTCAGATAGTAACAGCTCAGATGCTGTCTTCGGTCTGATTTCTTTTGATATCATAGTCAGTGAATCTCTCCCATCCACTGCTGCTCATTCAGAGCATGAAAACGTGAACATTTAATTGCACGTTCTGCCCAGCTATGCCTGAGACTCCAAGAAGGAAAGAGCAATAATACAACAGAGGACTCTTCACAGAACTAGGAATAATAATGGTAATATTTTTTTACGGCAGATGGCGAGGGTCGTGGGGAGCTGTGTGCATGCACGCACATACACAGTACGAGTCCCTGAAAATCAGCAATCAAGGCTCTCCTGCTCTGAATACAACAAAATATTGTAGTTGTGGAAAAAACCTCTGAAGCACCAAATGCTAAATTTTCAGCTCTGTTCTCATTACATGTGTTTAATTCACATGCAAATAATGAATAAAACCATTACTTAAAAAAAATGTACACAACATAAAGTACATTAGACATCTGAAAAAAAGATTACGTGTTTCAACGACCACAGCACCAGCATCAATTTATGTAATCTATGTATTGTAAATCTATGCCCAAATATCTTTAAAAAGAAAAAATCAAAATCACGTTGGAAATGTTGAAAATCTGTGGAGTTGTGATAAAAAAGGTTGTCCAAAAGGAAGTATAAAGACAAATTATTCGACTGGTGCTTCTTATGGGCACATTCTTTACCAATGATGGCAATCATGCCCGTAGGCTTTGGTGGACAGCCCTCAGCAACTGTGAAGAATACACTTTATTGCATAACCTCAGGATTGAGATTGTCCTAATTTAAGACTTGGTAAAACTTAAAAAAAAAAAAAAAGGGGGACAACATTACTTGTTCTTTTCAAAATTCCAATTGTAAATTTCTTAAGTGTTTCTAACAACCTGTTTATATTTATAAAATGTCTTTTGGTAGCAATGTCTGCTCATCATGCTTGACACCGATGTAATTCCATATAGATGTGTTTTAGATGAGAATTTTTTCAGATTACAAGATGGACGTTAATCTTGGATTACCACTCAACATTTCTGTTGATAATAAATCAACTGATCTGTTTAGTTTGGGGATAAAAAAAACCTGTTTCCGTGTTATTAGGAAGAGGGGTTTAACATGAAACCCTCACTTCTCATACCGTTTCTCTGATTACCAAGCAACAAACATCTTCCTGTTTCAAAAAGATCACATTTCATAGTCAAAATGAGTATTTCAAAAGAATTTCAATTAGCAAAAATGTCCACTTGTTCTGAAGTGGATGAAAACAAATCCCCAAATCTCAGAAGCCGCTGCGAAACAGAACTGTTGTCAGCTCTGCTATTACCCACAGAGGGCTTTGGATCAGACCCATTATCCCTTTAATCTCTTTATGTCTCTCCCATGAGCAGAGGACAAAAATGAAAACGGAAAGCCCTGTGCATCAGTGACCTACATCAGACTTACTGAGTTAGTAGCTAGAAGAGTAAAATATCACCGTTCAAGGTCTCCTTCTACCAACAAGCTGTGCTATACCCTCTCAATAGATAATGGGAAATGAGAATGTAGAAGCAAAACAAGTGGGTGGAGTGAAAAAAAAAAAGAAAATAATAAGTGAATATCTATTTTCTTATAGAAAAATATACTTAAAAACATATATAAAAATGTTCATCTCCTTAGTGGCAAACTGTAAAGAGCTGAAACCACCACTGCTGTCTCCTGGTTCCCACTATTATTTCCTAAAAATCTACTCAAAACAATGCAAAACAAAATATTAGTCAGCTCTGCTTTGGAACTGCCTGTGAAAGGCAGGAGTGCCCTTCATCTTTCAGAATGGGATGACACTGGTTATCTTCCAGATGGACTGGTAGCCACTGTAACCATTCCTGTCATTTACTGGCCTATCTCCTTGACTTCTGTGTGAGAAGCACTGAGCAGTATCTGTGGGAGAATTCCTGGCAGATGTCTAGACTTGGTAACATTTGCCTTCTTGAGGACCTGAAAACCATTTGTACGCCTTAGCTAAACACAAAATACTGAGTCACCTGGGATGGTGAATGTGACTGTTACACGACCTGTTAGTTCATGGCACATAACATGATCACTGCAGCAATTCCTTAAAATTAGGAGATGAGGTACTCCCAGATGACACACTGCAAAGCATAGTAAGTAGTGACTCCTTGTTAATGATGATCATTGTGCATTTTTTTATCTTGATATTTGACAGGCACAGAGAAAGGAATGTAAATGGCTATGGCAGGAAACTGGAAAACTGCTACTAGCATTGAGATGATAAGTCACAACTGCCTTGTTATTCCATTTCAAAACCTGTAAGACAGTGATAGTCAGTGCTCATCCTTAGATAAAGGAATTGCATGTACTCTAGAATTAAATTTTCATGTTCTGTTTAATACACACTAGAAACGTTCCCGCCTCTTGATCTGCTTACTTCAAAATATTAACACAATTAAACTTGTCCTGCTGTTTTGCCTAAAAGAGTATTTTTAATACAGATGTCACCAGTAATATCTGTTGTCCAACAAATGGCAAAACACAGCCAATATGTTACAAGTCTTTTTAGAAAGAATTTGAATACGATTGAAGCCTCTCTGTAGATAAGGATTTTGTATACTGGGAGGTACAAAGAGAAAACATTCTATGCTTCTATGATAATGAAACAAGTAATTCAGTATGTGTAGATGCAATAGGAGCAATAAATAAATAATATCACCAGGAGAAAAATGTGCTTTTTTTGACTATGCATTTCCCCCAGCTTTAAGCAATATATGTGCTACCAGAAAGCATTCTTTTTCTAATGAGTAATATTTATCTCTATCATTATAAGAAGCCAGTCAAGATGCACACACACACAGCCATACATATGAGTGCAGCTCTACACATAATGTTCATGCACATAGATGAAAAAACCAAAAGAACAAGCTATGAATTACATTTTAATGCTACACATGTATAAAACTTTTTTGGTCCTTGAAAACAATAATGCACTGTTATTCTTAGATGTCTGAACTATCCTGACAGAATTACACTGACAGAAAATGAGAAGAACCAAACCCCTTGACTCCTGTTTTTACTGCCTTCTGTTTTAACCTTGTAAAATGGATGTTGCATTTACAAGGTTTTAGAGTTTCTATTTCTTTAAAGAAAGAAAAATGTCTCTGCAGTACGACTGTCAGAGTGCTGTAAGCAAGTGCACTTAGGCTACGTCTAGACAGCACAGCAGATGAGCATCCTGGCCTGCCTGGGGTCTCAATCCTTTGACACCCTGGTCACAGATGTGTGACATGCAGCTCCCTCTGGCCTGATCATCCACTTTGTTACCCATGAAGGTGGGGAGATAAGGGAGGGAGAGAAGGAGAACAAGGTGATGGTGCATTTCTGGTTCTGGTGTTCTCTGGAGCCCTGCAGAGCAAATACAGTCTTGGAGGCTCTCCTAGTTCTCTGAAGTCAGAGGGAATTTTTCAAGTAAGCACCTACCTTGAATCCTCCATAGGACAATAGAGGTTATAGAAAGAAAAATACTAACAATGTAACTGAAAAGTATAATTATGCTAAAACACAAGTACTCAGATTGCCTTAGGCTCTGAGAATCATCAGACTGGTTTAAAACCAAGATCTGTACTCGTTATGTTGTGTGTATTAAGTTTTGTATTAATTCTGTAGGTCTTTTGATGTTGACTGTTCACAAGAAGCTAAAGCTTGGAATTGGAAAAAACATTCCGGTAGAAACTTGAAATTATGTCATATTCACACAGTACATTTCAGTTTTGCCAGATGACAAATTTTAAGTGGAATTTTGCTCCATTAAAAATTTTCTCTTACTATCAGTACATTAATTTTTATACAGCCAACAAAATGATTGATAAACTCATCTCTGAATGAAAATTTACTAATTTATCTAATTTCAAATCCCACTGGTGCTTAGAAGAGCCTGTAATTTTGCTTAACATGTATAAAATTGCAAAAATAATTTATTTTAAGAGTCCAGTAATATGTGTGTGTGTGTGTGTATATATATATATGTGATTTTGGTCAGAATTTATACAGTTGCTTCTGTCCTGACAGGTACTTAAAGCTTGAAAGTAAAAGTACCTCCTAGCTGATGCAACATTTTTTTTCTAGATTTAGGCCACATCTTTATAAACAGTATTTACTATATTTAATGTCTTGTGTGACCCAATTTGATAACTGTTGTATAGGGGTCTCAAGATGTTACACTACTACCTCATTCCATCTTTGTTAAGGAATCAAAGAGTAAAGTAGAAGTAAATGTTAAATCCAGAATAAATCTTTTCCTCAGTTTATTAGTTATGTAAAACCTACAACTGCTGTGACCATTCATGTTCAATAATTTAAGAAAAAAACCCTAAAAATGAATGATCTTCTGTTCCAGGACAGGTCTCTGAACAATTCCAAGTGGAACAACATTAAAAAGAGAACACAACGTGATCGATTAAAACTTCTCCAGTGACATACAGCAGCTTGACTAAACAAGGTTTATGACTTTATTAATGCAACATATGCACTATTTTAATTTCAAATGGACTATTTTAATTTAGGCAAAGCCTTTTGTAGTAAGAAGTCCTTAAGTAGTTACCCATAAGGCTGCTTGCAGCAAGCTGCCTAAATTACACAAGGATAGTCTGTGTCTCAGTGCACAGAAATGCTCCTTTTATGAGCATGACCAATTAAAACTGAGGTACTGTATGACAGCTGTGGAAATTTTTAATAATTAGAAACCAGCAAATGACTGCTGTGTCTTGATTCTGATCCCTGTACAGTCATACTCAGCTTGAGAGTATTTCAGATTAAAGGTAAAGGGAGAAGAAGGAAGATTTGATTTGAACCCATTGCCTCTGGGAAAACGGTGGTGGTAGCAAGAAGATGTACGTTTCCTCCTAGGGGACTTGTCAATAGTTGCATTACAGACAACACTAGAACTGTCAGATAAATGGATCATTAAGAATTCAACTTCAAGACAGGAAGTTCAGTTTTTCTGCAAAGGCTGAATAACCAATACGTGCCCAAAGAGGAGTGGATGACATTAGTCCTAAGTGGCTATAAGCTTCTTTGCATGAGGATGGAAGAAATCACCAGATACCAGCTACCAAGTGAAGTCTATGGGAAAGTATAATTGTCTGTGGTCTGAAAAGACATGCTTTCCCATGGGAACTTCCTCCTTTGAATTTTTATGCAGGCCTACTAAGAATTTAAAGAAACAATCCTACAAGTCCTTGTCAACAGGTGTAATTTTAAATACATGTGACTCCATTTGTGAACCAGGGTTGTTTACACCGTCAAGGTAAGAACAAACCAGAAGATAGGTAGAATTTGGAACGACAATGGCTGCTTGGCTTCTAGTTCAAATGGCAAACTGCCACTGTTTAAGGTACCAAATGGTTCACTTTCAAAGCAGAATATAATTATCTCACAGTTACTCACTGGGATCTCTGGCATGAAGTAAACCCAAAAACACAAAGTTGGATTAAATATGCACACATGCCTACAATGTGAAAAACCATTCCTCACAGAATCCATCTTGCCAATATCTTTTTGATTTTTTTTTTTTGCACATACACATAGCTAGCAGATCATAACAGAAGTTGGTAGCAAGACCAGTAAGAACCTTAATACCTAGGGAGGAGAAAAAAACCCCAAACAAAATCACCCCATTACTACTGCAGGTGATAACATTGTTTCTCAAGAACAGTGAGAAGGATAGGTGAGCAATAATTATTTTCTATTAAAAGCCATATTACTTTCAACTGCAGTTGCATTTCACATACCTAACTTCAAAAGCAAAATACCTCACCAATAAACTCTGTTAATAATTTTCCTAATTATTCCAGGAAGGGTAACCCTGTCTTCTATGTAAGATCTGTATCTCTGTTTTCACAACTGTAAATAGTGTTACTATTCACTAGAGCACAGAGGCCAACCTCCCATTTCTTTGCCCTGGGCTCATATTCAAAATGGGACACAAATAAACATACTGTTAAACATATCCATTAATTACAGAGTGATTATTAAACAAAGTCCTTGAACACCCTCTTTGGAAGGATGGGCAAATATAATTAAAGTCAAGCAGAAAAGATTTTTCCCGTGTTTTCAAAATCTAAAGCATGGAAAAAAGCTTTTTTACCTTGCCTAAGGAAAAGAAAAACGTTAGTGCAAGGCAAAGTACTTGATGTCCCACATTGCAGGGGGTAATCCTAATTGAGAGGTGGCTGACTATACCGAGGAACCATCTCCAATCTGACAAACTTTGGACCATGACAGAGATGTGATCTGAGGTGGTCTGATAAACTGACACTTTGTAAAAATAAAACTCTAAATAATTTTTTCCCTTGACGGCCGTGAAAAAAGCTTGTTGTGGATGCACAGTTAGTTTCAAGACAGTGTAAGAACCCAGTTCATCGAGATGTTAGAAATAACAGACTCAGTCCCCTGACAGTTATGCTGAAAACCAAAATTCCAGCATGTATCTATGGATATTACTAATCTGTGGAAAAGAATTTTATTCAGTTCATCATCTAAAGCCATAAAGGGATTTCCATACATATTTATTTAACTCTATCTTGTTTGTTCATTCCAGAAACTAGCAATGGGGAATACAAAAGGCATAACAGTGTCGGGCTACACCTGTCTGACTCCAGCAAACCAGCTACTCTGGGGGGAATGGGTGTTCAGTATGGAGCTGGCAGCTGCCAGGGTGGCACAGAGTCTGCAGGATGCAGGTGCTCTCATCTCGCTTCTGCCCACGAAATCCTCTGTACCGGGGAGGCCACACATTCAGCAAGGAGGCTTGGATCAGTATGTCTAGCATTGGCTTTCACAAAGACAGACAAAACGATCCTGACAGCAGTGAAGCCTAGAAGGCAGCATCTGAACGTGGTTTTGGTTATGACCCATTCTCTGCAACACTCAGTAATTTTACTAGCAGTTTTAAACTGTCAAGGTAACGAGTCCCTGTGCAAGATGTGTTATCCTGGGGTGGGATATTGTATTTGGCTAAAGCGCTGGGGTTGCATGTGGAACATCAGTGTTTTCCACAATGAAGGCACCACGGAGTGTGAAATACCACATGGTCCTTCATAGACAAGCCCTCTATGTGCAAAAGCAAATAATTGTGGTAACTTATTTATCTCTATATGGTAACATTATAGTGTTGGTCCTTGTACCAAAGGCATTAGAACATGAACACTTGTCAACCACTCTTATAGTGATACCATAAAAATCTTACTTCAATGGACTTTTTTTTCTTTTTAGGTTTTTTGGGTTGTTTTTTTTTTTCCTTCTTCTTCAGCATTCACAGTTATATTTTATGTGCTAACTGCTGAAAAATTCAACTTCATTGTGATCATCTGCGTAATATTCCATATTAGTGTCTGCTAACAATGCAAATAGCTCAGTTATCATTGCCTTCCAATCAAATTAACAAAAATGCTGGATTTTTGGAAATCAGTGCTTTTTTCCAGAGGCTTTTAGGAATGCTCGTGACACATCTAGCCTGCATTTTTATTACACGAGGATTTTGAAATTCTGTTGGGAAATAGGGATCTGATCTATTACTGTGCATAGCTGCTCAGGTAAAAGTGTTTAGATATCAACGCAATAGGTGTCCTGAAAGTCCGGAGAAGCTTGATTAGAAAATTTGACTTCTACAAGAAAACAAACAGGAAAGTTTGTTTGAGTCAAGTCATTGTTCTTAGTTTTAGCAGAAAATGGTGCTATCCAGGAAAGGCAAGAAGAGCTTTTGGGCGTAGAGCGGATGGGGAGGGGGGAGAAGAGCAGAATTAAAGCACTCTGTGAAGAATTGACTATGCTTCTGTACCTAACATATGTATCAAGAATGAGAGCCAATCTGGCTGAGAAGATGGTGTAAGGTAATGTGCTGCTGAAAATACCATAGAATGAAAAGCAGGAATAAAGATCAGTCAGTCACCTAGCAATAGTTCAGACAAGCAAAAAACAACAATGAGCACTGATAATATGCACAACTTATGCCCATGTTTCTTATTTTGTTTATATGCATATCACCTATTTGTCTTTTTCTGATTTTTTTATTCTTTTTTTTTTTCCTCCTTGGGGTGTTTCATATGCGACCACCTAGTTTTAGATGAGTCTGTCTAACTTTGATTTTTCGCTTGAAATCTTATGGCAGTGAAGAAAACGAAGGAAAATATTGAAAGGTAAAAAGAAATATACATATATTTTTCCCTCTCTACAGAAAATCAGTAACTGCCAGGAAGTGGAAAGGCATGTTCCAAACCAGTTGGGAGTCAGCTGGACTTCAGTGAGCCTGGGTTGGACTCTGGAGACTGACATCCACATTGGAAAATGCAACTTTTTCTTTTCCTTATATTTACTGATATAAATTTTGTAAATCACCACATCTTAGATTTTGAAATGACAACATTCTGCAAGACATCTTCCTACTTACCAAAAGCAGCAAGGACAGGCAGAAATGCTGTTTTGGCCTATCTGTAGAACCAGAGGTATCACAGGAGATGCATGAAGGTATTTCTAGGTTCATTTGTCATCTGCAGCCTGAATAAAGGGTATATATTTTTACTAATCTTTGTATTAAATATTAGACTTTAAAATAAAGCATACCATTATATTAGTAAAATGTCAGAGCCTGTGATAATACAACAAAAGTAAAGAATATATTGAGGTTTTTCTTCCTTTTACTTCTGGGCAGCATATACATACCAGGCTGAAGAACCTGAAGTGGACTTAAGCCTTGGTCTTCAAAGAGTGTTTTCTTCTTCTGTCAGGCTGTCGTCTTCACAGACTTCACTATGACTGGAATAACGTATCTTCAGGATACAGGCCATTCAATCACTTCCCTCAGAAAGTTTGATTTTATTTAAGTATCTCACTGAGGCAGCTGAATATATGCTTCTTCCTGTTCAGACAACTCTCTATTAAAGCAAATAAGAGTATTAGGACACTTTAGTAGCATAAATTGTTATTAGGCTTTGATGTCCCAAGGTGACCGTACACATTGTGTTCATAATACTTTTGATACCAATAGGCATGCTGGTGTAGACTCCGTAGTGAATGTGGCTGGAGTTTGCTGGAGTCTGCAGCTACCTCTGATAGTCTGCTATTCATAGAGTTATAGAACAGTCCAAGTTGGAAGAGGCATCAAAAGATCATCCTGTCCAACATTTCATGGGAAGGGGATCCTAGATGAGATTATCTAGCATGCTGCCTATTCACTCATTATTCTCCTCAATGCCCAACAATGCAGCATAAATTCAATCCTAACAAGCAGTATATTCTAAGCAATAGTTTCAAGTCTCTATTGAATCTGACATTTTGAAATAGAGGTTTCTATTTTTTTCCTCATCATTGTTGTTTTGTTTAATTGTTAGTCTAAATTTACAGGGCTAAATAGTTTGACCTGGTTATTACAGGTGAGGAAGAGCTGCAGCTCAGAGCTGTGAGTTCTGGCTGACCCAAGTATTTTTCCATTTACATTTAATTTATGTACCTAGAATCACAGGTAAGTTTGAAGACTTAAGCCTTATCCTCAAAATCATTTTTTTATCAAAAACATTCAAGTCAAAATCAATAGAGTACATCAACAACCTCTTTTAAAACATAAATATTAACAGCTTCAGGTGAGTCAGGGTAATTCACCCTCTTAACTGCAGCATAGTCAACTTTTCAAAATACGTTGAACATATTTCATTTGGACTTACTATGACAGTGCCTGAGGTTTTGATAAAAATTCATGACTACAAGACATAAGTGACACTGATGAATTCACAGGGTGACAGGCTGAAATGAAGAACAGAGGTGAAATTTCAAAATGTGAAAGGCTTCCAAATTTGTGTCTGTGTCTATTAATAAATCCATCATTAAAAATAACAAATGGTATTTCCAGGAATTATGCGAAAAGAGATCACCTCTTATCTCCAAGGGTAAAGCAGAATATTCAGACAACCAGAGAAGAAATTAATTATAACTATCAGCTCCACTGGATTCATTAAATGGTCAAGAATGGGAAATTCACACATAATCCCCACCAGATTCTGTGTGTCTATGAGACCCCATTCTAAATTTTGTTACAAGAATAAGTCCATGAAACTAAGTTGTCGAAACTGAATATGGTTATGAACTTGATTCTCCTCAACTTTCCGGGTTTTTTTACACATACAATCCTTTGGGAAATTAAGTATTCGGGGCCTTGAAGCCAGAGTGCCATGAGATTTATGTCTGGATATCATAAACAAGTTTAATTAAAGGAGAAAAAAAAAAACATAAATAAAATCTGACTTTGACAGGAAAAAGGGAGAGTTGTGAGAGTAGTCTCAGGACTATCACAGGAGTAAAAGCTAAATTGTCATTTAATTCTAATTTTAAATTCTAATAATTTAGAACCACACTGTTGTCCAAATCACCCTTCACATTATTAAAAAGGCACCTTTGCTTTTCTAGAAATATGAAAAAAATGCAATAGCATTAGAAGAGAAAGCCAAAACTACAAAAACCTGATGCAGGAACTATTGGATTCACTGGAAAGATGTAAAAAAAGGGGGGGGGGGGGGAGGGATAAATACCTTAATAGTGCTGCATTTTTGGATAAAATTCTGCACAATAAAACATATTCTTTGAAACAACTTGATTCTCCCTCACCCTTAGGGCTGCTTCAGCTTTATTTTCCTTTTAGTCTGAATAGTTTCTGCTTAGCTTCCTGCTTATAAAACTACAGTTTTATTTTAAGTCAGTACTACAGCTGAGCATATAAGATCTGTCAAAACACCATGAAGTAGGGGAATGGAGAGGAAGAGACCCTTTCTGCTGAACTTTCAATCACCTGTAAATGTTAGAGATTTCTTTAAACAATAGCACTAAAAAAAAACACTGCAAAAGATTTTCTGCTCATGTCACACTGACATATAATTTGATCAAAGCTATATATCCTTAAAATGCTTGTAATAATCATCCATTTAAAAATTGCTGGGTGGCCAACATTCAATTACACATCATTCCTTATATGCAATTTTCTTAAGTGCTTTAAAACAAACTTTGTGTGATTTTATAGAAAGTATCTTCTTTCTGTTATTGTGCAGAATAAACAATATCCATGGCTTCCTTATCGTACTGTGATATTCTTCCTTATTTATGTGATATATTCTATTCCCACATTATTGTGAGATTCTTATTCTCTAACATCAGTACCGACTTAGACAGTTTTATTTGAAAGTAATCTACTGCTTTATGTTTCAAGTAAAAGGGGAACAGTCCAAAAATAGCCAGAGAAAGCAGAGTCCCCTGAGTTCAAATGTGCATGTAAGTGCATAGAGTAGACACCACTTTTGGAGAAACAGTTTGATTTTGAATTGTTGAAGGAGAAAAAAAGTACAATTTTAACACTGCAACTAGGCAAAATGGGAGTCTCAAATTTGCTCAAAGCAGATACCTTTTAGACTGTATTTAAATTACTGTCTGTAAATTATTATTGCAATAGGGGAGTTGTCATCGTTAAGCAAATGAAAAAAGACAGTTCACATGTCGCAAGGTACTGTTCCAAAAATTAGGACCACTTATTTTTTCAAGTGGAAATAAAAGAACAGTAGTAACAAGATGAGCTTCCCCAGATATTGCCAGTATTCTGCATTATGCATTTATATGATTACTTTATATAAAGTTACTAAAGTTATAGAAGATCTTCTGAGAGTATTAAAGCCGTCAGGTAGGAGGTATTACTCCTGTTCTTTTGTAAATGCTGTGACTTGCAGAAGGTATGGAGAGATTTTTGTATCAACAGCTGCTTAGCCTCTTCTCTGGAGCAAATCAGTCTTCTCAGGCTAAATTATTCCTCACAAGTTTCTCTGCTCTGGTTCCCAAGGTGCCTTTTAGTTAGATAGTAAGATATGCCTTCATGGTTTTGTACTGTGCAGTGAAGACATACCAGTACTGTCAAATGCATAATTTTGTCATATCCAGGCTTTATACAACTAACACGTAGGTACCTGATCTATCATAATCAAAATTCACAGAGAGCGAGGCATCTCCAAAGGACAATTCATCTTATGCACTGTGAATGTGCACCTCAGGATGAGAGGAATCCCACTGAAGAGGATCATTTATCTCCACTGCGGGCACACATATCACTAGCAGAGATTAGGCAGCTAATTTTTAGGTGGCTAATGTTGGACGAGACGAACACCACCTTAAGTGATAAAGTAGCATAGTAGGTCAATGTCTGAGTCGTCTGTATTATGCAGTAGCTGTAACTCCTGCTGATATTACTGTTTCTAATCAACAACAAGGCATTATAATGAACCACCAGTCCCACTCGAATGTATCCGAGTAGGATTTTCAGAATCAGCTATATCATCAACCCCATACTTTCTTTTTCTTAAGGAGTTTTTCTTTGTCCTTGCTGAGCAGAAACAAAGACAGCATATTAAGCCTTTCTCCAGGCTTTGTCTTTACATCATTCCTCTCCCTCCCTTATACTGCTCTGGCTTCAGATTATCCATCTTGCTACGCTAGAGTGAGGAATTATTCAGAATGTAATGCAACACATCACGATAGTCTGAGCTTCTTGATGAAAGGCCATGTAGTTTCCTTAGCTGTACACTTTGTGAGTCTTTGATCTATTATTTCTCCCAGTCTGCATGCTAGAAAAGTGTAGCATGGGTACTGGATTTTGCCTTTTTTTTTCCCCTAGGTCGGCAGTCAGATCTGCTGCAGGTTACTTCACGGCTGTCTTTCATTTTTGGCAAACATTACTATGATGTGCAACAGCAGAGAGACAGACTGAGCTGGAAACAGCCTGATGACAATAATTTGAAATACTGTACCAGAAAGTCCTTTGTTTTACTCTGTCGATCATGTCCCCTTTTTTTTTTTTTAACAGTAAGTTCAAATGTCCTAAATTCTATAAAGGAAAACAGCAAATTTAGACACATGTCTTTGGAATAAAGACTATCTTACTCTTTCATGCTTTTGACAGTAATGCCCTCATCTGTGACTCAAGCTTCTGAACACTCTCCTGATACAATTAAGATGTGACAGTAGGAGCTGCCCAGATGATGCATAAGGAGGACCACCTTCTGTGGAACTGTGAAAGATAGATCTCTCTGTGACACAGTTCCTGGCCCCTCTGATCTTGTCTCAGAGATTTGCCTTGAATCTGCAGGAAACCAACAGTCATGTTATCTTAGCTGTGCTGGGATGGCAGAAGGTAAGTCTAAAAATTGCTTTCATTCAATGACAACTCAGCCAGATATTTACATACCCAAGTGGGAGGGTTTGTCCAGCCATCTAGCTGCACTGTTATTCTACTGCAGGGTCCTGAAGAGCAATTGAATGTGTCAAAGGTAGCTGTAAAAAATGCAGTACTAAGAAAATAATTCAATTCAGGGATTGAAAGAGACTTTTTCATACGTAACCGAATCCTAAAGGAACCAGTGATACTTTCCCATAAGTTAGGATAACATGTATTTTTTTATTCCATTGTTCTCATGGAGCTAGATGATAAAAAGAAGGGGTAATCCTTAGATTCCTAAAATTTCTAGAAATCTAAGATTTCTTGTGTATACAAAACTGCCATATTTAACCCTGAAAAGGGATCATGTTTTTGAAGCCATGAATGCAGGAAAACAATAAGGATATTTATTCACTGGACACCCCAAACCTGCTTTGAGGGAGGGGATGACAGTAGTGGAAAGATAGTACCTGATGATAGGCATTGGATCTCCTGCTGTAACATCCTCCTCTTTTTCCTATTGGTATTGTGCTCACACAATGAAAACACACTCACTCTGTGCACTGGTGAACAAAGGCAGCCTTAGTATTAAACCCAGGTTTGCCTCTCAAATTCTCAATGTAAGTATCAGCCGTCACAAGCATTTTAAGTGAGCAGAGAGCAGGTGAGGAAGACATTAGATCTTCCTTAATAGAACAGTTCTTCTTTGTTTGTGAACTGAGAGTATTTCAGATGGGCTGCCCTGGGTGAACTGGGTACCTACTGTTCACTCCTCCCACATTCATCTCCCACAAAGTTGCATCTCCTCTTTGCTGACCATTGCCCTTCCATCCTCAAATTCCCAGAGCTGAAATTCTTTCAGAGGCAGTTATTCTGGTTGCTCTAATGTAAGGCAGTTTAGTAATTGTTCATTTCCTTATCAAAGCAGGCAGCCACTGATGAGTGGAGTTTTCTAGCAATCTGCCTATATTTCAGACTAGTCAATAGAGCCCTGAAGGCAAAATTGAACCACTGAGTAAATTAAACAAAAAAGGAAACTAAGTGGACACAGGAACAGCATTTGGCATTTGCATAGTTCTTTGTTGGCTTGGCCTCGAATGTTAAACACAGATGTGAGTGCTCGCTGGGAGTACAACTATCTAAATACAAGAGGAGATCTGAAAACGGTGGCTGGCCCAGACTGGATTCTGTAGAGAGAAATTGTTGCACCATTTTCAGTAGTAATTAAAGCTATTGAATATTTTTACAATTATTTATATCAGAAAAATTGTTCTCAGAATATATTATACAGCTGGCCAATGTATCTTTAGATGGTGTTTTTCTTTACAAGAGTGCTGAAGCACAATTACATAAACAGCAGCAGAAAATGAAGAGAATAACATTTCAAGATCATATTGATTTCTAGAGAAAACCAAAGGAATGTTTATATTTAGGTTTTTTTCTTTTCAGATATCCCAATAAGGAGAAAAATACAGTTACTGTCATAAGGAAGAATGTAATTCAAAAATTATCCGTGCAAAGAAGAAATGGAAGAAAAAAAGAAAGATTTTATTCCCAAACATATTGTACATAGATCACTACTTCTATTATCTCCAAGGACTAACCGTGCACTTGACTCGCAAAATAAGACAACTAGTTCATAAACAACAGCAAAATGCTGAAGGATCTTGATATGTATTCCTAAGAGCTAAGATTTAGCTTCTGATATCATGGGAAAAGTTACAAAACCAGAATTTGGTACCTACATTGAAAAGATATTAACTTTAAATTGTTGAGAAAAGAATTCACAGGTGACCAGTTGACACAAACACAGGATTTGTTGTTACCCCAGTGTTGAAAGAAAAATTATTGGTTCTATTCCTGTGGCAAGATGAAGTCATGGGCATTTTGTACGCATTTAAAGAAAAAATGAATAGTTTTCTGTAACTGGTTGTCACAGCACAAGTCTATGAGGTATGTAACTAGCAGACAGAAAACCAGGAAAAAGACTAAAGTCTGAGGAGTTCCAATTTCCAGCAATATATGCCAATAAACAGTCATTTAAAAAAAGAGGACATAACAGAAACTCCTGGTATTTGAGAGGAGAAATGCAAGAGCAAAATATCTGTGTTTCTACACTTTTATTTCTCACATTGCTACTTTTCTCCAAACTGAAATGTGCTATTTTCAGCCTTCTCTAACCCACAAGGCTCTCTCCCAAACCTACTCCTTCATTTCAAGAGCTGGTGAAGGAGAAGGAGGAAAGGCCAAGAGACTGAAACCACTGAAAATTGTAACTGGCAGAAAATGGCAGTTAGCAAAAATAAAAGTTAAACTGAATTGTTGACTTTGTGTAAAAATACAGGTCAAGTCTTTCTGGGCTTACATTTATATAACGTATAAATTGCATAACTAGAAGATTTTCTTGCACTTTGTGTTTTTGTTATTGTTGTGGGGTTGTTTGTTTATTTCATTTCCTTTGTAAAATAGCTGCGATTTTTGGACTTTGTTATTTACAAAAGTATTTTATGTTTCCAAAGCACAGGGCACACACTGCTAATGACAAAAGGACAAGGAGCAACCATGTTGTTGTTTTATATTTTAGAGTATAGAATCATAGAAGGATTTGCGTTGGAAGGGACCTTAAAGATCATCTAGTTCCAACCCCATTGCTATGGGCAAGGACACCTCCCACTAGACCAGGTTGCTCAAAGAGCCATCCAGCCTGGCCTTGATCACTTCCAGGGATGGAACATCCACAACTTCCCTTGACAGCCTGTGCCAGAGTCTCACCGCCCTCGCAGTGAAGAAATTCTTCCTAATTTCTCATCTAAATATACCCTTCCTTTTGCAACACCTGTTTTCTTATGAATTCAACTCTTGGCTATTACAACTCAAAAGATTTTGAGGGATGATCTAATACAAAATTTTTAAATCAACTCTTTTTTTTTTGTCTGTGTGAAA
Organism: Actenoides lindsayi; assembly: GCA_025331215.1. Taxonomy (NCBI): domain Eukaryota; kingdom Metazoa; phylum Chordata; class Aves; order Coraciiformes; family Alcedinidae; genus Actenoides; species Actenoides lindsayi. Next base: position 26,793 of record WTSP01005158.1, read on the forward strand.
GAGAAGCTCAATCTGCCAAATTTCATATAAACTTTCTCCATTTGTCTCATCTTTTTTCCTCCTTATTACCCTTCTTTCTTGGCTATGAAAACCTCCTATTGATCTAAGCCTGATGTTCAACAGTTAGTTCTCAAATCACTTCTTCCTATCCTGATCAAAGTTTTCCCATGCCGTAACATTATTAAAACATTGAAAACATTCTAAGGCCAGTGTAAGATTTCAGGCAATTTTTGAGACATAATTAGCATTACATTAAAATAAACTGTTTGATGGATAAATTGTTCCAGTTTGTATCATGCTGAAAGGCCATAATAAAAGTCTTTAAGATTAAATTCTGCTATTTTTTCCTAAATTCTATTGAAACTGGCAGGAGGTAGAAGCCTGGCAGTTTTATTTTTCCATTATCTTCCATGGCAGCAAGCCATCTGCAAAGGAAATGAAACAGATTCAGCCAGAGCAGAGCACGCTGCTACAGGATATCACCCCATGAAGACATAATGCAGAATAAAAGAAGCAGATATTAAATAATTTATCAATGCTATCACATGACAGCTGAGTAGCAGCATTAGGTGTAGACTCAGCTCTCCCTCCCCGATTCCTGCCCTAACACCTTCCTGCTCATTTCTGAGGAGGGTAATAATCAAGATTGTATTCTAGCTTCCAATTTTTATTTCTAAGAATGACATCATTCATAAAGCATAAAATATTAGTGACTCCATAGCACAAGGACGTGCTTTTCATTCCAGGATAAACTGACAAGTAAAATTAACATATAAATTAATTTAGCAGTGGTTAAGTGAATGCAAATTGATATTTTGGCAACTATTCTGAGAACAATAAATTTATCATTTTCTCTTAGCCAAGAAAATCTACTATATGAGAGCATCCCCAATAAAAAACATGAACCCGTGCTCCTGATATTACTGCCAGACTCCTTTGTCAGTAATACACAGGTTGATCAACTGAATTGTTTACAGTAACTTACATAGTTTATGAGTTGGGCACCTATAGCAGTATGCCATTAAAGCTGAGCATTCATTTTATACTCTCTGCTTTTGTTTTTCCTCTCTTCAGGGTGGATAAAACATATTATTGCTGTCCTCAAGGCATAAGTCTGACTGTGCACTCCAGATCAGTTGACCTGGCTGTAAAAATCAATCTGGTCATACAGGCTTGGCAGTGGAAGAAAGATGCCTATGAGGGCTGCTCAAACCATTCCTTTGTGCTACTGGGTAGATGGGTGACCTGAAACATCCTACTCCAACTGATCTACTCAGAGAATTAGTAAACGTCTATTCCTATCTGAATTACTGAAGCATTCTTAAAATAATGTGAAAAAGCCATTATGCTTTTCTCATAAAAAGATGTTCACTTAGGATTCACAAGCTCTTGTGATTTCTAGAGCTTATTAAAAAAAGAAAAAAACCAAACCAAAAAAACCCCACAAACAAACCCAAACTAAAAAAACAACAAAGAAACTGTAAGACTCTGTGAACATACACCCTTTTTTCTTCTTACGTGTCAATGTGACAACGTACTTGAAGTTTATGTGGTCATTATTTGCATCACACAAGTTCGACATGACTGACTTCATCAGACTTAAAAACATTTTTAGAACATTTTCTCCTATGAAATTATAATCGTGTGTATCTGTGCATACATGCAATGGTTGAATGGCATGTAGTGATGGAAACTGATAACATCATGCACACCTGCAGCTTTTGGTACAGGTCGTATTTCATAGGTACTTAAGGGACAATTCCTTTTTGTGGTGCTAGATAGGAATCACTTCTGCATCACCGCTTCCTGTTAAATACTCCAGAGTCTTCACCATTCCCTATATAAGGAAACATTTTCTGATTTTCACACCTAAAACTGTGTGAAACCACTTCTGCTATAACAATGTAACTGGTTAAAATATTTGTTTACATTATGCTTTTGGTTTTTTCCCCCCTCAAGATTTTTAATGCACTCATTACTGAAGAGTAGCCACAAAATTTTTCAGAGGAATAACTGCAAGTCGTTTGAGAACAGTCCACATTCATTACAAACCAAGTGCATAATGCTCATAATCCTGAATAACATAAAAATTAACAGAAGAGCCCTGCAAAGCTGTGTAAATTCTGTAGCTATTCAAATTCTAAATCCATGTTGAAAGGGAACTTCATTAAGTCGGTTGCATCTTATTTCCAGCTGCAGCTCAATCTTTAAATAACCGTACTGGAAAAAGAATTTAAAGGCACCAACTTATAGAAGTTATTAACGTGAATAAAAGCCAACTGCTTTACAGTGTACTACCCCCTGTAAGCCTGTCTCCAAATTTTCTGATGATGCACAGCGTATCCAGGCAACAAAGTAAATGACAGCTTTTGAATGTATTTCCTGTTTTTTCTTCATCCACATTTATCAACTTTTTTTTTTTTCTCTCTCTCTCTCAGAAGACTGCTTAGCCATTTTGGTGGCAGTTTGAAAAAAAACTTTCATTTCATCAGTTCAGGAAAGAAAGGTGTCCACTCAGCCAATCTGTGACGTCATCTAAAGATATAGTTGTTCTTGTGTGTTTTCCAGTTTTTTGACTTCTCTCCTGTTGCAATTAAGAAATGCTTAGATTTGCCCATCTCTCTAACCTCTTCATCATCCACACATCCCCAGAGCTCCTTCTGCCTAACTCCTTATTTCTGTCAGCACATATCCTGCAGACATATCTCTACTCCATTCCATGGCATCTGTAGACTCACAGCCTATGGAGTACATAAAACGTTTATATTTATTTTCACTCATTTTTTTATTGGTCCTGATTGGCTGTCAATTTAATAATGCTCCCATTTAAACAGACCTTACAGAATTTTATGCTCAACTCTTGAATTTTATGCTCAAGCCTATAAACAAGGTAAAGAAGATGATGCTGGCAAAATTCATTCTTTTCGATTGTCTGCAGATCGTATTCTTCAAGCTTTGGTTTGCAGGAAACAATCTCACTGGCTCTATCCTGTCTCTGGTATATTTATAACAAAAAGAAAGGCCCTTAAATTCTAGTAGTCACAAGGCTAAGTTCATTTCTCTCACAGCACATTCATTCTATTTTAAATTTAATTTAATTTCATTGTTCTTCATTCCCATTTTACAGGGTCTTTGACCTTTGACATCAAGTGGTTTGCCTGTTTCATGAGCTGACTTCCAATTTTTGAAGTATTTAAATAACTTCATTATCCAATCTGTGTATTTTTTACACATTCATTTGTTTTTACTATAATTTCCTGTGTACATATAGTATGCCAATATTTTTCTGCTCTCCTCCTTTGGACAATCTTTTCTGTTTTTCAAAGTCAATCCTTTCTGTACAGCGGCTTCAAGCTTTCTGTTTAGATATATGGGGTTTTTACTGGGTCATTATGTTTTCTTTCTCTGAGCAGTTTACCTGGGCTTCTAATACAGTATTTTCAAACCGCTTCAAGGCTGCTTGCAGGCTTCTTGGTTTTTGGAGTAACCATTTTAGGGGTATTTTTGCTAATTGCCTCATTTTTTTGTAATTCTTTCCTCTGAAATCAAACCTCTGTATGCAGGATTTATTTGGCTTGTTCCCTCCTACTGCAATATTAGACCTAATTTTATTCTGATTGCTGTTACAGAATGCTCTTCAACTAATACCATTTCAATTAGGTCCTGTGCATTGCTCAGCACCGAAGCCCAAATGACTGCTTTTCATGAGAGTGCTAAGATTAGTTGCTGTAGGAAACAGTCATTTATGGCATACAACAGTCTTATCTCTACCTCTTGTCCTGAGGCAGCAATGATACAGCCTGTATATGCATAGGGCATACCTCATGCTACTGCAGCCTGTCTTAAATTAGCAGCATTGCCTAAGCACTATCATTCTCCAGATCAAAAAGCCCAGAGTATCATCCTAGTACTATTTGCTTATTATTATTATTAGAGTAGGGGTTTTCCACACAGAAATTCATAGTACTTCTCTTTTCCAACAATACTTTTATGCTGTCAAATTTTCCATTTTCCCTCAGGTACAGTGTCCTCATCTCATTCCATCACCCTTCAAAGCTGGCAGACTGGCAACGCTGTGTCCCATGAATTATCCTTTCATCAAGTCCCTAAGATTGCTATTGTATCAGGGTTGCTGTTTATTGTCAATAAGTCTGGTTTCTCCATCTTATATTTTAGGCTTCTAGCATTGGTGTAGAAGTCACCATTTGTTAGTTTTGCCCTTGGTGCAGCTTTACCATTCCAATCAGCTTCCATTTTTAGGCAAACTGACTTGCCTTCCCTATTTCTGTTTACTTCCCTTCTGGCCTTTTCAGAGGTGTGCTGAGTATCATTCAGGTTACCCTGCCAAGTTGAATCAATCTGAAAAAGACATCTCTCCATGCTTCTCAACATTTTCCCATTTCCTGGTTTAAATAAACCTGTACAACCTTCTTAATTTTCAGAGCCAGCAATCTGTCTCCACCTTGATTAAAATAAAGCCTATCCTTCCTTTATGGATTTCTTTTTGTCTCAAAAGGCTTCCAAGTTCCTAATGCACTGCAATACCTGTCCTTGTTACACCATGTCTCATCTGTGCACTGCAACTGTAGATCCTTGCCTGCCTCTCACGCCCTGGAACTGGCAGGACTTTGGAGAATGCTACCATGAACATCTCAACCGTGGTCTTCTTGTCAGCAGCCCAAAGAACCATCCAAAGCATCACTCACATACAGCCCTAAGCTCACATCACTCCCATGCACCCTCACATTTCTCACTGTCACCTGCTTCTCTTGACAGTCTGCCAAGCAACTTTGGTGACAGAGCTATTGCACTGGCTAGAAGGATGTTCACATCTCAGACATTATATATTTCATCTTCTAGCCTGGCCCTCTGTCTACAAAGACTGCTCTTTAGGAGAACAAAGCTGTCACAGTGGATAGACACCCAATCTGAACCATCACAATAACTAGATGGTGGTGGACACAGCAGTATTGGATTAAAGGTTGGACTCGATCATCTTAAAAGGTCTCTTCTTCCAATCAAAATAATTCTATGATGTCATCTCTGTACCTCTCCTTTTTTTTCAGTTGTCAGTTTTCAGCGACTCTCAAAAGAACAGCTCAAATCTCCCCAAAAGAAGAGCTCCTTGCACCTTGTGCACACATATAAAGCCAGTCCCGCAGGCAGTTAATTCTCCTCTTAACCTAGTCTACTATTATTAAGCTAACTAGCAACAAATAAGATATTCACAAGAATGGGGGGGTGGAGAAGGGTGTATTAGGAGTGATTTCATAATATGAAACGAGCACCAGCCATCCATGCTAGCAATGGGGCAGCCAGTAATTTCAATTATCATCACATCATAGACTAACTGAATCTTCAGATAAATTGGAGAAGTAATTATAGGAAAATATGTGAGAAAAAAAATATAAGCAAGAGATAAAACAATTTAACAGAGGGTGAACTGCAATACTTGTTCGTATCATTAGATACAGGTATTTGTACTAAAAATTACTTTGTTCCAAGCATATTGAGTTTATGCATAATGCAAAATATTGGTGCTCAAAAGAACAGGCTGTTCTGAATTCATATTCTGTTCAAAGGACACAATAAGTGGACAGCTATGGCCAGTAAAATCTGTTTTATCCATGTGTCAAAGTGGGAACAACCTTGGCCTTTTATTTTTTTCCTTTGTATGTGGTACACTAACAGAATGAACTGATAAAATTAATTACATCGTTTAAATTATAGTACTTAGGTACTATGCCTAATATATTATACCTATTACACTATAGAAGGATGACAGTTTAATTTCTAGAACTTTAATTGTTAATATAGGGATATGAGTAGAGTGAGGTCGGAGAGTTATAGAGTACAGCAGAAGTAATTTAAAAAAAACAAACCCTGACTTGTAGTAGATCAAAAGTTAAAATCTAAAAGTCCACCCCATTTTTAATTCATAGGAACTTGCAAATCTCATTTGATGCAGATATTTCATTTTTATCATTCTAATAAACATTACTTAGCTTTTAACCATTTTAGCTATAATTTAAATATTAAAAGGAAGACAAATAAGGAGAAAGTGTTTTGTAGATGTCAGCTTCATTCAGATCATTTAGAAATGTATTTCCATCCCTTTTGAGATAAAAGTCTATTTAAGCCATCTTTTACCAAAATAGGGATTCCATCAGGAATTTAATTTAAAATTTTTCATGCATCTCTAGACAGGAGAATAGCTGTTTGACTTAAGATTTAAATAAAGCATAGAAGTCAAGTAGTTTAGTAATCTCAGTTCTATTTCTGGCATGCCAAATTTAATTATTTAGCTGTTTATTTTATCTCATGTAGACAAGACACATTTTCCGTATGTTGACTGCTAAAATGAAAACAATTAAGGCCAAATTCTCTTATGAACTCAGTACTCACAGCCTTGAAGAATTATTCTCTAGTGGACAGTGTTTTGAAAATAGAAACTCAAATTTCCTACTCAAGCTTTAGCTGTCAATACTTTATAATTCTTTGTTAAATCAATTACTGTCTCCAAACCCTTCAGAATCTTATGATGAAAGATGTCTTAATACAAAAAAAAAAAAAAAAAAAAAGTCCTTATTATATAGAAGAAACAACTAAGTGTGAAAGGTAATCTTAATTATCATCCAAACCTACAATGGCAAAAATCAAGTTGACTTCACCATCCCAACCCACAAGGATACAAAAGGTGAATCAGCCCCTCCAGAAAGGAATTTTCCCATCTGGGGTATGGAAGAGAAACGAGAAGAGCAAGTTCCAAGGAACCTCCACTTTAGGACACACAAAGCTGAGGAAAGATGCAAAATGAATTAACAGCTAGGAGTATGGTGAGGAGAAAGACAAATCCTGATTTACCACAACTACTAGAGGGCTCTGCTTTCATAGATGTCCATGACAATCCAAATGACTTTTCTTCTTAGTGCTCTAACCATCCTGACACCTATTAATCTCTCTTATGGCTGTTGTTTAATCAGGTGATATAAACCATTCTGATAGTCATACCATGCAGTAAACTTCAACTACTTTAGCCATCTACTGCTCTGATAAAGGCTACACAGTTGTCTTTATCTGTACAATGCTATAGCCTCTTGCTGAAAGTTCCACAACATTGGTCACAAAATACAGATGGGTTAATAATGTTATTTTAGCATGCTGGAATTTATGCTGATTCCACACTGAATATCTAATAATATCAAAAGCTCACAAGAGGCTTTGTCTTTTCTATAGAGAAAGTGTTTTTTTCCGGCGATAAAGTAAATGCTAAAGCCTCTCAATGAGGTTTTCCTAACCAGCAGGTGAGAAAGAGACTATACAAAAAAAGCACCTCTTCCTTCTGGGAGTGGGATCATACTAGTTCACTGCCTTCTTAAATTGTCTTCAATAAGTTGGTTTCATTCCTAGCAGCCTTCTCAAATTTGCCACCACAGCAAAACCTGATGTGGGAGAGCTTGAAGTTACAGTCTGTTTCTCACTAGATAGATAAAATGACAACCAGCATAAATAATGCCCATGGCTACCCTACAGTGACTACTTATTTAATAGTATAGTGTGATTTACAGTATCAAATGTTTTAAAAAGAAAAAAATCTCAAACTGTTGTGCTACATTTGTCACATTTATCAAATTCAACAGAAGTTTTGTTAGTCAGATTGATGTATGTTGCCTTAAGAAGTCAGCCCAAGCCTTAAGGAAAACTGATTTGTTAGAAAATATCACTTGTAAAAGTGTAATGTTCGAGTTGTGTGCTCATATGCTCTTCAAAAAAAGATAGGTAGGAGTAATATGAGTGTTTCTGTGGGTTCAGTTACAGCTTCACATTTCAAAGCTCAATTTTTTGTTCACATTGCCATCATCAAAAGTACATTGAAAAAGAAATAACTGTATGTTTCTTGGCAGAAGACTTCAGCTATTGTAGGAATGCTGCTTCCATACTCTGTAGGCTATGGATCAATTTCTCTTCAACTTCTGTTCTTTTTTTTCACCCCTAAGACTAACAGCATTTTGCATGAGTTTACATTTAGAAACAACATGCAGTTATCCATGGAGTAACAGTCTCTGAATTCAGTATGGGAAGAAGGGTATCAAGAACTTGTATTTTATGCCTGCAGCATTCTGAACAAATAGGTATGTGAAATTTGCACCTGAAGCTGTATGTGATATTCATCACAGAATCAGGAGAAAGGAGCCACATATATTTTAATATCATTTTCTTTAGCTGGAGCGCCATTCCACGGTAGAAAAAGAAATGAAAAAAAATGCATCTGAGTACCTTGCAGAACTAATTCAGATTGTTCTAACTTGACCATCTCAAAACACTTAAACACTTCTCACTTCCTGAACTCCATGAGGGCCAGTTTCAGGACCTGTATCTGCATCCTAATCCATTTCAGAAAACTTGCTTTATACTAAAGAAAACACTTATTCCCTTCTGTTCTCAAAATAAGCCATCTCCACTTCTTTTAAGCATAAACAATTCCAGGCCTACAAGATAATTTTCAGAAGACCACGGACTACTGGGAAAAAAAAAAAAAGGGGGATAAAGAGAGAAAAAAATTTTAAAAGTTGCAAGAATTCTGGTAATTTTAGTCTTAATAACAAGAGAAAACAATCGAGCAAAGCTACATGTCCTTCCATCTCCCTGAAATGCCTGCACTTAAATTACCATAGGCATGTAAGTGACACACTATGTAGTTTAATACTTACAGGGTCAAAGTTCTTCAGAAAATACATTCCCATCTCATAAAGTAATTCTAGAGAAGCCAAGTCTTAAAATTCCCTTTAAAAAATTGCCTACATTTAGCCTGTATGCAGGGCTAAACTATAGCAGTCACCCAATGACCTCTCCCCAGCAGAGAAAGGGAATCAGGAAAAGGAGAAGAGACCTGCTGGTTGCAATGAAAATGGATCTAATGAAACAGCCAAACTAACATTACTGCCAACATAAAGCAGAGTTATACTCAGCCTAGCCGATGTATGGTGGTGACACTGAACAGGAAAGGAGCCCTCAGGAGCTGGATGATGAGCAAAGCCCTCCACAGATAGAGGCAAACAGAAGGAGGAAGAGAAGCTCCCATCCTCAGCAAACTTCTCTCTTTATACTGAGCATGACTGGGCTCATGAGCCCATGGTCAGCTGCCCTGGCTGACTCCAAACTGCCAATGGCCTGCAGACCATGGCTGGCCTACGATTCGATCCCAGTGAGACCCAGATAAAATTTAAAATTAGAAAAGCACTGAAAAACTTCCCTTCTTCACCTCCAATGTTAAATAATCTTCTGCCTTGCTGTTTACTTGTCAACATACACTACCACAGAATAATTGCATTAGAGGGAGATGCTGTCCTCAGGTTGCCTACCAATGCATCTGAGGAAATCACCTTCCAGTTTACTTCTTGGATACTTTTTTCAGCAAGCTTCTGATTTCATTGTCCTTTGCAGTCGTTCCTAGAGAATTTTATCATTATGGGAGTTTCCTTTCACTGACAATTTGAGTTACAATGAGCTACAACTAAAAATCCTTGCTGCTTCCTCTTCTCACTAGAAGCTGGGAGATGTTTGTCGTGCCCTATACCGTGTTCTGTGTATGGCCAGGTTCTCACAAAGTCCTTTACATCCAATTCAAAACATTTCAGCAGAGGGACAATGTGGTTAAACACAGAAACAAATTCAGAATTTTAAGATACACTCAAAGCCATTTCTGACCTACCACATTTAAATTTAAAAGTACAGTTCTTTCCACTTAGGTCACAAAAGTTGTTATCAGAAAGTGCTGGGAGAAGTAAAATAGCTTAAGTTTTGAATGGTAAGTAAAAAAGAAAAAAAAAAAAAAAAAAGCCAAACAAGTGGGAAACCAAACAGCTCATGTTGTGGAGTTACCCTGTGACTTCTGCAGTCCAGCAGATACTGATCCACGCTGGCATCACAGATCTGGCAGAAATGTGGAACATTTTCTGACCAGTTCACATGGAAGCTGACACACTGCAGGTTCTGGGACATGATTAAGTTAACAGCCTTGCTGAGAATTTTGTTTTACATCACAAAAAGATCATTGAGACTATAGACTCATGGTTAAAACAGATGTGTTGGGAGGACAAATCTCATTTGTTTTATGTCTGCAGGACATTTCGAATGCTTGAAAAAGGCATCTGTAAAGCCTTCATGTCCACTTTGTCAAAGAGTGGAATCCAGCCTGCAGAATGCAGCTTAAACTTCACTGATAAGCTTGTAACACCAGAGTCTATATTCCTGAGGATGTTCTCTTGGTTTGTTTTTTTGTTGTTGTTGTTTTTTTCTTATAGCTTTATGACTCATCGCCTTCCTTGATCCATTCCCTTTCTGAGAAGGTTTGCTGCTGCAGGGCAGTGACTACAACTGGCCTACCCTCTTTGTACCACTGTCTTCCTGCTCATACCGTTATTTCCGTCATAGTTCAATTCAGAACCGTGTTACACACAGCTACAGTCACAAACCCAAAACATTAGCACCAGTGCATCAGAGATAATTTAGATAAAAAGGAGTTATACAACTTTGCATCAACTATTTCACACGGCAAATGATTTAACAGTTCCTCTGTTCAGAGCTTTGATCTCTAGTTGTGCTTAAGATCACACACTGTCAGGCAATAGGCATCTAACCCAAATGCTGTGTGTTTTTCTTTGAAGCACTTCACAGTTGTGTTTTTAAACTGTTACCAAGTCAGTAGCACTGATAGGTTTAATGAATCACCTACAGAAAAATACCTTGTTTGCTCACTTTCTTGTCTACAGTCTATTAGCATTTTTTGTATCGTATACTTGCCAGATGTTTCTTTACAGGCACAATTCTTTATTCTTTTTACTATTCCTACCTATATTACCAAATCAAGTACACAAAAAAAAGCTGTTTCTATTACATGGAAGTTTTCAGTTCTTAAGAAAGATCTAAATAAGATCTCTTAAGATAAGATATGAAGTATTTACTGTAAGCCACACAACACATATGAAAACAAAATATTACAGGCTTGATATTCATTCAGACAAAGGTCCTCTTTGTATGTGCAGGTAGTCCCCTAAGAAACTACTTCTGCATCCTTTAGTAATGGCAAATATGCTATAGTCTTATGTTTACTGACTGCAACATTCAGCTGTGACAGTTGAAGATGCCTTTCTGAAGAGTTACCCTATAGCCAGGTGCACAAAAGAACTTAGACCTGAACTCAGAGATCTTTAAGTCTGCATTAGCTAACTCAGTAAGAGCAGGAGTTAAGTCCAGCTTCCATTTTAATGGGGTCTTAATCTTCCTTTCACAGTGGAGATGCAACCTAGTTAATTTATAGCTTGATAATCTTTTTGGGCTATGTTTATATAGTTATCTACCTTTTCCCTTTTTCTGCACTGGATGCCACAAATTATTGTATAGACAACATTTTAAGGAAAAGCAAGCCAGTGAGAAATTAGTGGCTATTGTTTTGGGATAAAGAGTCTCCTAAGTACCTCAGGATGGCCCAAAAAGAAAATAAGCACAACAGTTAATGAGTCCTATGAATAATACTGCACCATGGCAAATTAAAGATCACACAAATGTTTTTAAAGTATTCTTACAAATATTTAAAAACATCCCTCTAATCCGCTTCAAGGTTTGTAAATTGGGACAGAAGATTAAGGAAAAAAAAAAAAAAGAAAAAGAAAAAGAATAATCCAATAAGCAGCTAGGAATTCTACCTCTCAAAAAGCAGACATGCTTAAAAACAATACTTGCAGTTGGTTTTAAGTACATAGAGTGTGTTTAATCTCCTCAGTCAGAATTATCTGGCAACCTGTTATTCATGGCCATTTATGCTGGCTAGAATTATGATACAACTACAGGTTTAGACTCTGTGTGCAGAATCCTGCAAAGATCAAGCCTGTCGGGATCACCTTGAGCCACTTTGTTCAGATAATCCATAACTTTCTAGATGGACACAGCTCAAAGAAGCTATGTTGTAACATGGATGTCTGATCAACTATATCTGCCTTCGTTATTACAAGCTGCAAGAATGAGGGATAAAAGATTTTAATGAGTATTCTTTTCTTTACTAAACACTTTTTTCCTTCTTCCAACTGTCATAATTCTCTCCATTTCATGATTTAACTTCAGATATCCTCATTGCATCCAAACAGTGGGGGCACTAAGAAACTGGGAGACCTCACAAGCAGTGCTGGTAATCATATATGAGGTCTGTTCTACTTATTTGCCGCTTAATTCAAACTGACAACTGATTATTCTTTAAAAAAAAAAAAAATCTTCCTACTTAAATGAATAAGAAAAAAATGAATATATAGGTTATCAAAAAGAATTCTAAAAACAGAAATTAAGTTTCTTTCCACTATTTCCTTTTCCATATTTGCCAGAATGCTCTCAGTTCCTTCTGCTTAATTTCAGAGAAAAACTAATAAAAGTTCATAACTGACATAAGATCATGACTTCTGTCAAGATGTATATTTATTAAAGATCTAGATGGAATATTGCTAAGTTTCTGCTGAAAAAGCTTTCAAGATTGTAACGTTATCACATTTGGACTGCAAAGTAGCACTGCTCTCTGCTGGTTGTTATAAAATGAAATTGCTACTTGGCAGTTGCCTAGAAGTAACCCAATGTGTTTGCTTGTTTCATCTTTAAATTATGCTTTTATGTGGATTAAGCAAGAAAGAAATGTTTATTCAACTCTAAAGCTAAACCATAATCTGCCTACCCCTCTCATCAATGAGCAATTCTCAGATAAGGCATTCTCAGCAAAGCATCACACTTGCAGACTTTTACATTTGAAGATCCCTTGGCCTTTGACCTTTTTGACATCACCTGTACCCGTGTTCTCCTCTCTAACAACCTGTCTGATTCTTCTGCTTCTTTCTTTAACTTGGTCTTCACTTTTGTTAATTCTTTGCTCATAACTCAACTTTCTTTCTAATTCAGGAAACTGAGATGGCACAAGTTCAGCAGAACACTGCATTGATAGCTCTCAGCAGCAGCATCTCCACACAAAGAAACTTCCTGAGACCTTTCTGGACCTTAGGAAAGGAAAAGCCAGAGCCTTTGCTTCCCTTGCTGTGAGCAGTATACATCAGGCTTCAACTTTTCCAATTACAGATCCTCCTGTCAAATCAGACTACCTCCATGTTCATGCAGTAACAGGAGATGATGGTCCTTGTCAGTCACCTGCCTCCCTTTTCCTTGCCTCATCCAGAGGGAATTGAGAGGACCCTGAGGTCAATAATCGTTACAGCAACAGCAGCTCTGGGTATTTAGGGGTCTTAAGTTAGGCTCTTGAGAGCCATAATTTCAAGTGGTACTAACTTTGAGAGGGGAACACTACTTGTTTTTCAGACTTGTTTTTAGGCTCTACAACTACAAAGACTGGTAATGTATTTGTACATTAATTTGCTTCTCTGTCACTGTTCTTCTTTCTGGAAACATATTGAAATAAAATGAGATCTGATATGTGCAATATTATGAATCATCAGGGCTGGTCAAGCTTGGACAGCTTCCCAATCTAAATTAAGAGGACTTTGAAACTTGACAAGGACTGTCATATGAAAAGAGAAGAAGCAACTCTACCTTAGTAAGTGACAGTGAGAGAAGCCTAAACCCCATTTGTTACTAGCTCTAAATGCAGGTTAGGAGCAGGTTCCCCTTTTGCTGTGAGATGCACTGAGGCTGTGTTAATTTCCCAAGTTCAAGTTTTGCAAAGAAAATCTAGATTTACCGTGAGGAGGAGAATGCAATGTTATTAACACAGCACTATTTTCCACAGAACTAAACCAAAAATTCTATTTATCCACTGTAAGGAAAGCAAAATATGATTTTAATCTCTGACAGAAAGGGAAAAGAGTCAAAAAACTAACAGCCCTTTCCTCCCAATGCAATTTTATTTCAATATCTCTAAACCAAGTTGAGAAAAATTAATTGGTATGCACTAAATTATGTATGGAGGGTGAGATTTTCAAAGGCACAAAGGACAGTCAGATGTCTAATTCCATTTATGCCTTTATAAATAATTATCATCAACACTGAAAGTAAAGCTGTGATATGTGATGAACATAATCCCAAGTCTTTCTGTCCTTTTAAGCAAGTAAAACAGTGTCATCTTCCACGCAGAAGAATTCCCTGAGAAGGCAAAGCAAACAAGCAAGCAAAGAACCCAACAACCCTTCTCCCTGCAGAGTCCCCAGGAAAGCCACGCAATGACTTTTAAAATAAATAAATAAATAAATGCTCTCAGATCTTGTTTTTCCCAAAATTGCAAACAGAGGAACTGACAATACCTTTGAAAAAATGTTATGACTCACGCTACATGTTAGACCAAATGTGACAGTTCACTGCCCCTGCCAGGTTACCACTCAGGTTTGCTTGACTTTATCTTCTGTTCCTTAGCTAAATTTTGGTAATAGGCTCTTTAGGACAGAAGCTAATCCAGAACGTATGTACACAGTACCTGCAATGACATGTTCCATTCTTAGATTTAGGTCGCCATGTGGCATTAGGGTATTTAAGCCATTTAAAACATTTAACTAGTCTCTGAAAAACCAGGATATTATTTGAAAAATGTATCCAATATAAGATTTCTTCCCTTTCTCTTAATTTTTAATTAATTTGTAATCTTGAGAATAACTCAAGAGCATTTTCTTACATCAAAGAGAAGACAAAGCTTTGGCTTGCCAAATTCTTATTCCAGTGCTCAGGAAATCAGTTTTCTTCAGAGAATTTAGAACAATGAAGTCCTGAGTTCTTTATGTCTTTTAAATAAAATGCAGGAGAAGACTGTTAATGCAAACCAACTGTAAGCAGGTCTAATGTTCATTATAAGTTCCCACATTTCCTTCCTCTTAATTTTCTCACCCACCTGTTTTTCTTTTCCCTCCAGATCAATTCAACTGTTATCACGCCTCAGAGGAAAAAGTCTTGCACAAAAATATGCTTCACCTTAGGAGATCAAAGCTGGTTTTTTCCAAGCCTCTTTTAATCTTAGCAGCATCAAGCTCATTAGAAACAACAACAAAAACAAGAGTAAGAGAGAGATTTAAGTAGGATCAGTAAATTAGAAAGAAGCTTTGATATCTAGTAGAATTTAGTGAGAGAAAAATTATTCATGTTATAAAATGGGACCTGGAGAACTGGTTATGCAAGAGGGATGGAAATCCAATTTTTAGTGTATCATGTTATCAGTACAAAACTGTTAGAGGTCACATTCTATCTGTTAGCATTGAAACAGTGGGGAAACTTGTAGCATAAGAAACAACTCAACTGAGCAAGAGTATAACCCTGACAAAGCAATTTTAATGAAATACTTATGGAAATGGAAAAACCATTAACTACAGATTTGCCCAGTTAGGTATCACACAAAAGAACACCACATTGTAAATAGCACACCATTCACTAGTGCTCAACAGCATACTGTAAACGTCACACTGGTCTCAAAAAGAATGCATGAAGTGTATAAGCAAAAGCATAATCATCTTGCTGCCCTTTTGCAGTTCAATTTGGTTGACTTAACTTCAGCAGTTAGAAATGAATACACTGATTAATGTCTTCACTTCATGAGAAGAATGGGTTACTTTCCTTTTCCATTTCCATTGCAACTGTTGTCACAAGAACAAATCAATTGTGTAACTTTTTCAGCTTGCCTCATTCTCTCTCAAAATATTGAGACTTCTGAATTTTAAAGCTCTGGAGTATCTCTGAGACACAACACTTTGCTGGACACTTTGGCCTTTTTAAATAATCTCTATTTTTACTGCTTGTCCATTCCAATCTTTGTCACTAGCTGTAGGAGCGAGGCAACTGACACTCAGCTCTACAATGACTGCATTGGAAAAGACAGCGAGGAGTGTCAGCTCACCCCTGCCCTGTGAAGACTGTAGTGGAGAGGAACATTATTGCCCAAGACTCAGACCATCCAGGGCCAAGCAGTTACCATTCGGAAGAGACACCAATAAAGACAGACAGGGATATTGGCTTCTTCGACGGATGGATGGATACATTACTCAGTGCTCAGATTCCACTTGTTTGTTTGTTTGTTTTGAAGAGGAGTTCTTGTAAAACTGCTGAGTGAAATATTGTTTCTGAATCAGTTAAACTTCAAGTGGACAAGTTTTTTACTCACAACAATTGCTTTTCAATTTCTTGAATTTACCTCAGTATTCCAAGGTAAGGTATATTTCCATTTAGTAAAAAAAAAAATAAAATAAAAATCACATAGTTGTTCTTTCAGTTGTAATTCCTGCTACACAAAGTATATTTTTTTTCTCCTTTCAGCATGAATTTGTAAAAACTGCTTATGAAGCCTGTAGTACTAGACCTTTGCTACCTATTTCACCAAAACTGAAAAATGCCTGTCCTTTTGCCTACCAAGGAGAATATTCCACTCTACTGCCTACAGTTTCATTTCCAGTTGGTTTCTGGATGCCTTTCAAGGTGTTGCTTTTAGCCTGCAAAATACTCAGTATTTTAGATCATTATTACTGCTTCTCTTCCATGTGACTTTCATCAGCTGAAATTATCTGAAGCTGTTGATGCAAAGTGGAAACATTTCATTTCAAAGCTCTGCCCTCCCTGCTCACACACACCATGCACACACGTAACCTTGAACAGGAGATGACAGCCAACTAAGCTTTCTCCACAAAAGGGATGCAATCTACAATTAATTTTTCTACTCTGGTCATTAGAGCGTGGACATGTTGAACGCCAGAACAAATTTCAAATCCTGACAATATTTCAAGGCTGAGAAAAGGGTAAACGTGGAAAACAGGATGACAAAGTAGAGTTTTACTGTTGCTACGGTACTGCCACCAAAACGGACTTGTAGTACTCAAAAAAGAAGAGAATTTTATTGGATATAAATGCGAGTCTAAATACTGAAATCCTAAATACACTTGTTGCAACTAACTGATACCATTCTGACAATGGCAAATTTTGTTTTGCATAGTGAAAGTGTACTATAGTTCTTCACAGAATTTTAAAATGAAATCTGATGATTCTGATTATACTATGACCTCCTACATAGCATGAACCAGAGAAATTTGTTTATTTGGACTGCATCCTTCATTTTCAACCATTTATTATTACAGAATAACAGTTAATGGTAGTGAAATAGTCTGGGCAGCCCAAGTCTGTGTTTTTCTTTTTTGAGGTTAGAATTGCTGAATTTGCATTTAATGTATTCTATGGCTATACACCCTACAGCAATCACTGATGTAAAGCCACTGCAAAGTAGCAATTCAGAGACAGATTCTCCACTCTCAAAAAAAAAAAAATAACCCTGAATAAAAATACTTTAACAGTAATTTTGCTTGGATAATGACTGCCTAAAGTAAGAGTATGACTTTAAATGAAGGTTTTCACTGACTTTTTTGTCCTCTACAGAGGACTGAGAATTAGAAAACAACTCACAAATAGATACACACAAGGAATTGTCCATCGGCAAACCAAAAAGAGAAGTTTCTGAAATTTTCTCTAGCTGCACATTTATTTAACCTGCCTTTTGATTAAGAGACTGTAAAATCCTTACCGAAAACAAACATCAAAATGCCACCGCTTTTTAGATGTTTCTGGAGTGACATCATATTAAGAAAAATAGTAATTCATCACTACAACTTTGTTTTAATTGAGTCCAAGTTTTGGATCTTGCTTCTTAATTAGATATGCTTTAGCCTTGAAAGGAATGCACAATTTATTTTTGTATGGTGACTGTCCTTCTGTTGCTACGGAAACCAGATGTTTGATAATTAAACTCGCACTGTAAATAGTCATGTGCTGCAGAGTAGTCTTTCAAATGACAAATTGCTATCCAGCCAAATAATCGAGTTCCTTATCTATTGGAAGTAAATTGGGTGAAATATCTGCCTCTGAAATTAACTTTGAAAAGCAATCACTTGGCAGAGTGTTTTAAAAAAATATTAGGAAAACGTTGCTGGAGTTTGTGGCTATTCTACAGGTCAGAACCTATCACTGCCTCTCTTCTTTCAGTTCCACTTGCCTATTATCTTCCATTGACAGAAAAATGAACATGAACAACAAAGGAGGAAATGTAAAAGTCTTCTGTTCCTAAGAAAACAGTCATCAATTGAAGTCAATATAGGGAGAGACTGATCCAGAGCTCAAAAAAATATTTAACTCTTACCACCAATACAGAGCTAAAATTGTGTGTTCACTGATCCTACTGAATTTTCCTTTTTACACCCATGAGTAATCTTTCACATATTTCAGGGCATGTGATTTTCAAGGGCTTAGTAGTCAGTAGCTAAATACAGTAGAGGCAGCTGGGAGACTGGCAAAGGAGCGAGTCTTGAAAGGAAATGGGGAAAACTGGAGAGAAACCCCACTGCGCTGAACAAGTAGAATTGGTAGCTCTCTGCGGAGAGAGGACAAGCAGCACATTCCTCCTGAGGGCTGTGTGGGAAAAGGCCTGAATAGGAAACAGAAGAGGAACTGGTGGAGTTTATCTGGCTGTGCATTTCCATGCCCTCCAAAAAAATTAACTAATATAAGGACTTGGAATTTGTGCTTTTAGTCTCAACAAGGAAAAAAGTTCTCTCTTGAGGAACAAAGAGACCATCTATAAGTAACAAGACTAATGTATAGCTACATTTCAACACAATTCATAACAGTGATTTTCTTAACTAATATAAGATATTAAAATAAACTTCGTTAATATCACTTTTACACTGAAAACAAGTGAGATCAAATGCATTTTCAGCTGTTCACTATTTGAAATTCCAAACAATTTATTATTTATTTTTTTTTACTTTGTTCACAACAATAGTTGTTTCCTGCAGCAATAACCTTGCTTAATCCATACACTCACAACTTTCATGATCACTCAAAGGAGTTACCAGCCTCTCTATAGTAAAAATGTTTGGGGGTTTGAGTATTATGCTTTAAATCACTCATGAAGATACACAACACAATAATGTCACTGTGCAATAAAAGTAGCCTATTTCAGTTTTTTATTGCTAGTTTAATTTGGTGTGCTTGTGAACAATTCTGCTGTCAGCACACATGAAATGAAACTTGTACAGCAAGAAAATGTGCTGCTTGCTGAGACGTGCGATGTCAAGTAATCTGCAATTATGGAAATTGCTTTATTCTATTTAGACAATCATCTATTTTTCCTCCAAACAGCCGAAGGAGTGTTGTTTGAAGGACAGCACCTTCATAAATCTATAAATACAGCTTAGCTTTATGGCTCTAACTTTCTCCCGCCTCACACCCACTGCCCTGCTTTCTTCTCATTCTTCCGTCTGATGTGTTTATTATTTTTTGATTTGAAAACATTTCAAAGGTAAATGATAAAGACTGTACAAGAACACAGAACAACTAAACGCTACATTTAACAAAATGTGAAATATTAGAAGGTCTACTATGGACACTGTCACTTACCATTTATTTTGTTTTTCTTCTTTTCAAATACCTTGCCTCCACCCTAAAAGAATCCCTTTTTGAAACAATACAAGTAACTTTTCCAGCAGGCAACAGCATGTGCAACATTTGACTGGGAACAGGAGGCATGGAGCATAAATTCCAACTCTCTGGTTTCACTAGTAATTTCCCAAGAATTCCACCTTGAGGTGTTATTTACTTGAAAAGCACTAGGACTGCATATGCAATACTTTTTAATACACACGTTAGATTTCACATCAGATCCCATGCAGAACATCAGGAAATATCAATCAAAGCATGTGCACTCAGATGGAAAGACTGACTTTCTCAGTGGAAATCCTACATACATTATTTAAGAAACCTCTGAAGGCTACAGTTCCTTTATTTGTAGAAAGAGATCCATTAGTAGCAGCTCAGTTTTGTGACATTTGCTACACAAGGTCATTTTCTCCATGACAGGAGTATATATTTTCTAACTGCAAAACAAACTCGATCTCTCCAGCCTTGTCTCTAGGTTTAGTAAATGACTGTATTTCTGTCAGAACACCCTTCTTTTCAAGATGACATCTTTTGGACAGTATTTGGTTTTGTTTGGACACTGGATTGCACAGTGCACAAGACAAAAGTGGTCTAAGTACAAGACCATTTATACCTGCAACCCCCTGAAAGCTTTCCCCATCACCAGACACATCTGAAAGAAATATAATCCATTTCCTAAAGCTATCCTCAATACAGACTAAAACCTGACAGTAGATACAAAAGGAAAACTGAGAAACATGCTTTTCCAGAGAATACAATAGCAGACGGAACCTGACTAGTAACCTCACAAAACTTTAGAAGTCATGAAAAAGTAATTTCTGAACATAAAGTAAAATTGAACCCTTCACAAAGCAGGCAAATAGAAGGAGATGTAATGTGAGCAAATGGCAAAATGGGAGGGAAAGCAGATCAATGAATCTCATCTACTCAATAAAATATAAAAAAAAGGAAAGCAGTTGCTGCTATTTAATGCTACAGCCAGTAAAGAACAGCAATTATAGCAGCCTGCTTCCCCTCACTCACACAAATCTTACTGAAGGAAAGTCATTCATTCCCCTCCCCAATACCACCAATGCAGTCCATGTAGGGAGAGGAAAAAAAAAACCCCACACCAAACAAAAAACAACTCATGTTCAACGGCAACTGTAAAACAGAACAGATAATAGAATTTAACCAAGTGAACAAAACAATTACTCTAAAAACAAAACCAAAAATCAGATTTCCAGACACAAAAGTTCACAGATGCTCGTAGAATAACAATACATTGATAACTTTATTCAGAGATACTGTGTTTTCCATATATAGTAAAGTATTAGTCTTTCGTGCAAGGACTGCTCACATCAAATGTATGTGTATGATACTGGCTGCAGCTTGCCTGAGCAAGACTAGCTGCGTATGATGGGTACCTAGCTGGAAAACCAGAGGAGAAACCCACAGGTCTCTCACAGGATGCAGCATCTTCCAGTGCTAGAAGATTTCTGAGGAATACTCTTAATTCTGCCTCTGGCTCTTTGGCAGGTTTGGTTTCCTGAATGACCCTGATCTCAGTACTTGGCTGGCAGTGTCAGAGAAGGAATGCAGAGCTTTCATGTGCTGAATCCATCCCCATCAATTCTCTGTTCCAATACTCTTCTAATTCTCACTTCTACTTTCAGACTCAGCCACGTTATCCCATAGGGTCAGCTGTCCTTGCCTTACTTGTCTGGGTCTGACAGATGAATGCCTCCAATGAGTAATTATGTCCTGAGGAACCTTCAGAAATGTCTAGAAGCTCCATCCCTTGTGCTTGTAGTCTGCGTGTGGGACTGGCTAAAGCAACTGCCTATTACATTCAGTATGGGCATGTTTCTGAGGTAATGTCTTCCAAGAACCCCCTTGGACCATCTTCAAATACAGCTCCAATAAAAGCATGACATTAGAAAGTTCAAGAGCTAGGAACTGCTGCTGATAAGGGGGATAAAGATTCCCCAAAAGCCTTTTGCAGCAGGTTGCAGGCTGCAGCACATTTGACAGGATCAATGGAAGTCACCACTATTCCACCAGTACTGTCAGTCCTGAAGCAATCCAGTTGGGAAAGTTTCCAGGAAATGCAAAAAGAAAAAAAAAGCCCCAAACAAACCTATCTTCCTAATAACAAACAAATCACTTGCATTTAACACAACTCAGTGATAATAAAATACACATTGAAACAGTTTGAAGGCTTGCAACAAGTAGGTGTCAGAGAGCAGCAGCTCCCCAGGGGATGGTGATGAAGCCAAGGGTAGCAGCATCCTCACTGACATGGGTGCAGTCCCACAGTGCCCAAAAGAGAAGAGCCAAACAGATCTGGAGGCAGCCACTAGGAGGTCCAGGCATGAATGCAACTCATGGATGAAGTGGATATGCCTCCCAGGGCTGCTCCCTCTCACCCAGTCCTGGGTGCCATGGCTGCACTGCCTCAGAGCTGGCCTCCATAACATGCAGCCAGGTCCCTGGGGGCAAAAGAGATGGTGCCATCAGGGCCCCTAAGCAGGAAACAGAGTGGCTCCAAAAGCAGGTCCTGCCCTAACAGCATCAAGGAACACCACCAGAAAAGAAACAGAACCACTACCCAGGCTCCCCAGTGGCAGCACAAAAGGGATGATCAAATCTCATGAAGGTACAGGCTTCACATTGGAGAGGATGCAACTCCAGAGTGACAACTCAAGAAACCAGAACACAAGCACCTAAATAGACAGCATAATATATATCCATTTTTGTATTAAAATTAGAGGAAACTGGAGAGAAGATGACAAACACAGATGTTTGGATGGTTTAAAGAACAGGAAGGAAGGATTTATGTGACACAAAGTTTGCTTGAGGGTCCTGATGGAGTTATGCTCTTCTGGGGCATCCAGGAGACTGGAAGACGACACCTGCATATCAGCCTAAAATTTATGCTTAGAGACTAAACCTTTCAAAGAGATTAGCTCTATATTATCGATTTCCAGTTTTGGCCTTGAGGCAAATCACCACTTATATAAAATAACAGCCTATTTGTTATACTAAGTAGCAGTGAAGTATTAGGCTTTTAATTCCAGAGGATTTTAGTATATGTAGTGTAAGCTAATAAATTAAAACCGGATATGAACAGTTGATATTACTTCACTTTTCATTCACCTTTTATCTACATAAGGCTAAAATGTTTAAAGCTTGGCATTCATAACAACGGAATCAAAGTATTAATGGATTTTCTTTAAGATATGCACAGGAAAGGAAAAAAAAAAAAATCTGAACACTGAATACAGGAAGAAATATAGAAATGAGATCAGCAGCCAGTTTATTTTCAATCTGGCCAAATTCATGCTTTGTGCAATTCCATTTTACAATCAGAAACCACTTACTACTGAGTCACAAACATGCAAAGTCTAAGCAGCTGTATAACATTCCTGTGAACTGACAGGTGTATTCTAGAGGGAGCTGAAAGTTGTCACATATCCCTAGGCATTAAAAAACCCCAACAAACTAATAAAGCAACATTTTTTAAATGTTCTAATTTTTAGAACTAATAAGGAGCCTTCTTCTCTCTATAGCCAGTGTATTTCCTTATAAATCATGGTGATTACCTTGACATCAACATTTCAGAAAACACTGAACTGCATGTATCACAAGTTCAAATAATCCAAGAGAAAGCATAATGTCTTAGGCAATTTTTCAGTCCAGGTGTAACAGTTTGAAAAAGAATGCAAGATTACTTTAAATGTGAAGATGGCAGGTGACTAAGGGTACTGTGCAATGTACATCCCTGCCACCCTCATTGCTCAATATAACAGCAGACACACAACAGAAGTAACACCAGGTAGTTTGTTTGCATCTTTTCATATAAAAGTGCTCATCTACTGATGAAAAATGTGTTCATGCATTCAGACAAATGGCATCTGTATATACAGTTCTTGACGTCTGGCTGTGTTCCCTCAGATTCCTTAATTTTAACAGTTTACTGCTCCTTATGGTTCTATTTTTGTTTCTCTTTTGAACATGAAAGTCTATGTAGCAGGCAAGCAGATTGCCACGTAAAATATTTCTAAAAATTACTAGTCATACTAGTTCTTTACAATTACTTTATAAATAGACTTAATATTTAACGAAAGATTCAGAGAGACATTTTACAGCCAACAAACTGAAAATTAATTCACAATGTTTAGTGCACTCCTAGTTCTATATCCTCATCCATTATTTTATTATTGTTATGCTAGGTAGTGACTTTTTATGATTATGTCACTCAGAGACCATAAATTTTCATTTATAATTGCAGAACTGCATCAGATCAGCATGGTTTAGAATTGCAATTGTTGTTGACATGACCTTCAGGAAGGAGAACCGAGTTATTGTATTTTGATCAACGAGAGTGATGTATTGCAGCAAAATAAGCATATTCTTATTCTTTTTATCTATAGAGAACTAAATTATTACTTGGATTTCATAAAACCAGTACAGCTCATGTGGCTAGCCCTGTAAACATTTTGACAATGTTGTGTATGCTGCATCTTGATCTGCTCTACTTTTGTCCTGCTCTGGCAGGGAGGTTGGACTCCATCTACAGAGGTCCCTTCCAACCCTTAACATTCTGTGTATGTTCTGACTGGGCCTTTCATATTTGTGGAAAAGTAGAACAGAATCAGAATGAATATGTTCTTATCAATACGATCATTTTTCTTCAAGTGAATACAGTGCCAGTCATACAACAGCCTACATTTCTTTCTTTTTTTTTTTTTTTCCACTTCTTTGGGAGCAATCCCCAAACTCTGACTGCTTTTATGAGTTTACAAACATTTGTACCGCAATGGGCTAAGTTTTTCAAGTGAATATTCATAATGAATCAAAAAACCCCAAACCCCGTGTAGTAAATGTTGCTTTACTAGAAGGCACTGAATAACACAGAAATACAGGACTAGTTATATGCAAGTCAGGAGACAGTAGCTGTCAAAGAGCAGTAGAAAAGAAGAATCAGGAAGAAGATTCACCTGTCTCAATGTCTTATCTGCAGCAGTGGTCAAGAATGGATAAGTAGGAAAAAGCACAAGAACAGCTTGTGCAATTCACAACTCAGACTGCTTTTATTGCTATTACTAACAGTTTTTTGATCCATCGTTTCTGGAGTCAGAACAAGTCTCTCTAAATTTAGCAAGAAAACTCAGTGATATACAAGATACTTTTATAGAGTAAAGAAGCTTATGATCTTATATAAATTATCATGGTTATATAGTTTTATATATTAACAAGTTGCTTAGCCCTACTTAGGTAGCTGTTGCCAACATCTACAGCTCAATGCTTTAACTTTAAATATCTGGTAACTAGTCAGACTTACTGAAATCTCAGAATGAATACCTTCATAGTCTGGACACAGTCATACTGACTTTATACATGTGCATTTTCTATGTAAATTCAGACCTAAATGGTTAATTATATATTAAGATTTTTGAACTCTTTTCTGACACAGCTTCAATTTCCCTGACTTTCCTTCTTCCAAACTAAAAACTAGCTAAAAACCTTACATAAAAGATTTGTTAACTATGTTAATAAATTTATTGTTTAAAGTTTTAAGCATTCTGTTCTTCCATTTTCACAATCAAACTTTATAAAATGCCATAATTATGTGATTGCCACTGGCTTATCTACAGAAAAACCTACAACCCATTGAAGCTGCCCTAGATACTTGCAAAGTTTTTGTTGGTTTTTTTTTTACTATACTACAATTTTTATGATTCAGTAATATTTTAAAATGGCCTGCCTTTACATTAACTGTTAGAAGAAAATAATACACTCTGGAAAACATTGTATGACCAATAGTAATAATTTTAAACTATTTCTGTGAATTAGACAGCTTATATAGATAGAACAAGAAGCTGTTTTCCAAAGAGACCTCTAATAGCTTGTATTCATTTTGTTTCTAAACCAAATGGTACAAAACCAAAACAAATATAACTGTTAGAAAGTTACATAATTATAAAGACAAGTATTTAATTATAAATGGATGCTTTTACTCCACAGTATTATTTTCTATACATCATGAATATTAGCTAAGTGGCTGTTCAGAAGGATAAATCTAATTAAAGAGTAAGCCTGGATTTATCAAAAGGAACTATGATTTAGTAGATTACTGCTGGGTTTGCTTCTTTTGAGATTTCCCAGTCCAATATCTTTGTCAGAGAATTCAAAAACAAACTATATTTAAATCACGTCTGTTTGATCATTATTATAACAGTTTTGCTTGTGTACCAAGATTTGTATCGCATCAGTATTCTTTTGATTTATCAGGGACTGGAGGCATACTGCCATGAAAAATGCACCATTCCCACAGTGTCTCTATGCAGTCTTACACAAGCAGACCCACACACACACTTTGCCTGCATTCCTTGTTAACCAGAAACGACCTCATTAACAGAGCTTTTAAGCTCAATCTTACACACCCCGTTTCTTAGCAATGTTTATTACCATGAGTCATAATCACAGTTGTCTTGAACTTATTGCAGCTGATTATACAATGTGTTTGTGTGTAAATAATACATATCAGTTAAGAAAATTCAAGATCACTGTGATAGTAGTGTTTAAAAGACTGACAGCTTTGGCCAGTTCCAAACTTAGAAACAATACATTTCTAGATTGACGTTCATAGGCAATACACATTGCTAATGGTCAGTTCTGACTCGTTATCAATTATCTCTGTATATTCAAACCATTAGTCCTGAACAAGCTTATCCTACCTTAGCTGTAAATACGCAATATGATGGTTATGGTCCTTGATGGCCACAGTGCCCAAGTTCAAGGTGGCTAGTGCTTAGAGGTGTTTGAGATGGGATAATGAAACTGATGACTGATGATTTTTTCCTTGCTCATAATTGTTATTTTATGTTCTCTGTTAAAAAGAAAAAGGGCAATTAATATACTTGATAGAGCTGAACCTTTCTGTTTGGTGTGTTTGGAGGGGGGTTTGTGTGGGTTTGGTGTTTCATCGAGGATATTTCTCACTTATTTCCCAGGTTTATTTTGATTCCACCAAGCTCTGCAAAATTATTTTGATTTTATTAGATATCTTTCATGCCTGATCTACATCCTTAGTTTTCTACTCGCACAGGTGCTCCAGCGCCTCCTTTGTGTTATTTTATTACAAAACTCCACTTGCCCCTCTACAATCACAACTATTATTTATAGGTTTATGCTTAACTGTTACAAAATGCTACTAGTAATACTGTTATGATGTTAAAGTACATATTCACTTCCCCTGGTTATGCTATTTAGTATGCTTATGTCTGGGTTCAAGGCAAGCATATTAATTATACCTTGCTTAGACTGCTTTTATTTTATGGGTGCAACCAGCATCTGCTTTAATAATAAACTCAGTGATTTACAATTTGAGTCAGTTTACGACCAACTGTACGTGCAAATAGAAGTCAGTTGCAACAACCATTATCTAACACAGGACTTCACAGTGCGGGGCCAAAGAGGCAAAGGTGAAACATCCAGTGCTTGCCTAACACAGCACGTATAGATACCTTGAAGTATTGGAGATATCCAGGTACAATTACTTCTACTA
>WTSP01005159.1:0-51573 GCA_025331215.1 Actenoides lindsayi
TAAAAATATTTTAAATAAAATACTATATAAGCTTTTACAATAAATTTCAAATGATCCATTTTATTAAAATAAACATGATTTTATTAAGTATTTAGGTGTAGCCAAAACCATATTTCTCATTGGAAATGCTAGTTGAAAAATTTTATCCTACTCTGTTCCTAGTATAGGGGGAAAAGTAAATTCAAAGCAGACACATTTGCTGAAGGATGAAGCAGTCTAGCACCATATAAAGGTTCTGGGAAAAGCCAAGAGATGAGACTATAGTAAATGTATAGATGATACAAATCTCATTATATTTGCAAAAAAATATTTGTATGAAACAAACTGCCTTTCTCCTTTTCCCCAGAACAAACCAGATTCATACTACCATAATTTCATAATACAATGTGTTAGAATGGATGGCTTTAAAGGACTGACCCATTTGTACTAATGATCTTTACCACATCATTACACATTTGAACTGAAGCAGCATAGTTTATTTGCTGACAGTATTCAGAATTGAGATGATGATTTAATTTTGATCAGAGATTTAATTTTTTTTTGTCCTAAAATATGAATTACAGCAACAGGAATGTTAAAAGCAAAAATAGCGTATGGGTAATTAACTGGCTGAATAAACTGTCCTTTCTTTCTAAGATGTCTATTATTAGCAGGTATTCATGGAGTCTCTGCTCATGGCATCAAAAAGAATGCAGGAAACAAATGTTAACGCTTGCCTTGATGCACCGCAAGTGCCATTCTCTTAAACTGGTCCCATAATATCACATGCATTAAAAGACAATTCAATACCTTTTCACATATATCCAAGGAATAGAGACCAAACTAGAAGAAAGTTCCTTTACAGAGACATGGGATTTGGGCCAGACCCCTTTGGTGAGGAATGTCTTAGAAATGTCCAGTTAGAGCAAAGTAAGCAGCTTAAGTGTGGGTTCCCCCAGACAGCAGGAATCATTCATTAGGGTCTTTCAAGAGATAAGAAAAGTATTGACATCCTTGGGGACAGAAGATAAAATTACACTCCCACTCGGCTCTCTTTGTACATTTGTCACAAGATATAAACATTTATGTCAGTGATAACAAACCACTTACCTTATTTGACTCTTTTGAACAACAGTGGAATTTAAGGAATACCATAGCAGTGTCCATGTTTCTGGTAGAGAAAAATTGTATCTTAACTGCAGTGGTTTTAGATGTTATAAATTAAATTGTATAACCTTACTCTTCTCTCATCCCCAAAGTGCAAGTCTCATAACTCCTAAACAAATGTTCTTGACCACTGCAGTGTAATAAGGTGCCTAGAATATAGTCATTAGCTTGCTGTACAGTTAGTATGTGGCAGAAAATTCAGTATTTTCATCTTAAGGCTGGTAGGAGTTGATGATTAGCACTTTAGCTGTGTCTTTTCATTGCTATATTCTGAATAATTCCTAATGCTAATTCCAATTTCCACTCTTTCCTGAACAATGAAACCAACAGATATGAAATGTAACATATTGCAGCTTATGCCAGAAACTTTCTCTCAAGTAGAAGTGCATCTGAGTGACGAGGTCTAAAAATAGAATCATAGCATTTGACTTCTCACATTTCTGAAAGGATTTCACCTACGAACACCAAACAGGATTTTTAGCCCTGCAGGATATATAACAAATATTTGTAGAGGAAGTTCATCTTGCAAATCCTTACCTGTAAAGCAAGTTTGTTATGACTGTGGGAACTTTGTGTTTACAAGGAAAAAATATAGTTCACTTTCAAAAAATCCTTTCAATTCAAAAATAAATAATGTGAATGCTAACTGTCTGTATCGTCTGGAGATGCTCTATGCCTTTAGTATTTGGGTGACATTTCCTGTGTATTTGCTTACTCTAAAGTATATTTGAATGTTGGAGGTTCTACAGTGTTCTTTGAAAATGCCACTACTCTGAAAGTGACTTCAAAAGATAGGATCGTTTGATGTTTATTGCTTCTTAGTAATTTTGGTACTAAATGTGTTCCAGTTCAAAGTTAAAAAGATTACTTGCTTTCTGATTGTTAGATCTGCCAATTGATCCTAGTTCCAAAAAGTCAAGAGGCTCCCATTGCTAAAATTTCTATAAGATTTCAATGTTCTATATTCTGTGGCAATTAAATGGGATGACACTGTCTCTTAAGAAATCCGCACTCTATTGATAGTATTTCTTGGTGATGCAATATAAAGAATAGCATCTACTCTATACCTTAAAAAACTATTTTAGAAATAGATGCTATTTGTATTCTTGAGCAGTCAAATGCAATTATTTGCACTGTGATTTATGAAGTAAAAAAACCAAACCAAACCAAACTTTGAAGTAACTAAGTGATGCAGATACTAATTTTAGGGATTTTTTGGGGGACAGCTTTTAGGCAAATACAACATGAGATTAAGATGAAGTTTCTTTTACTATTGATTTCTGGATTAGACAAAAAGATCTTGAAGACATAATCCAATTATCAGCTCAGGGAGATTTCACAGTGTCACAGGAAATGTCTTCACCTTTGCTTTCAGCTTGCCTCATGCTTTTCCAACTGTGTCTGACTCCTTAGGGCTGAAGTGGAAAATACATCATTACAAAACTGTTTTCTACTGTATTCTTCCTGGAAATCAGCTTTTTTGGTACAGTCAAAATGCTTTTATGCAAAGAAAACAAAGTTTTGAATCCTGTTTTTTTTCACCTTGTCAATTTTATAATTGAAAACTGCAAGAAAATTAATCAAGACTGTATGTTGGAACAGCAGATCGCTAGGGCAGCATGGTACCTCGTTTGGCCAAGGAACAAGAAAAAGTACCAACTGAATTTACACTGTAAATGACTCCAGATCCATCCTTGATAGCTACACCTTATCTGTCACTAGTGATGTGCTTACTATTTGATTAGTAAATATGAAGTACTCCATTTATATATGTAGTAAACCTCTCCCCTTAGCAAACTGATTTCACTCAGTCTGTCCTAGACTGCATGGGACTCCTTACTACACTCAAGATCCTAAATTTTCTATTCAGAAGATTATTCTCTAGAATATACATTTTTTTGGTAGAAAAAACTATGTTCTTTTAAGAACTCAAGTACCTCAATCTCTTTGGTAGTCTTAATGTAATTTTAAATTTTTATTACTCAGACTCTCACAAAAGAAAAAGCAACCCAATCAACTTCTGTTAAAAGCTCATCTTGCTTAGCAGAGTTCTCTGCCTAGAATCATTAAACACACATTCAAACTGAAATACTGTCTGGTGACTAATCTTTCTCTCCTAACACCCATAGAGTTCTGTTAACTCTACTCAAATCTCTGTAGGAAAGGAGAAGGTAATTCTTTGACTCTTCCTTTTAAAGAATTAACCAAACCCCTGGTTGGCTGCCTTTTGAATTTTTGGTGTCTAGAGGTAACTAGACTTCTCAGGTGCATCATTTCCACTTGACTGGATGATTTTTAAACTTTTTAAGCCTAATTTTGCAGCAATTTATGCTCCTTATCCTGAATGCCAGACATCCACAACATGCAAGGACGACAAGAATGTCATACAAGCGACAAGTCGGTACAATGCAAGCATAGTTAGATGCAGGTACACCCTCTCCTACAAAGTATAAAGAAATGCTGTGATAAGTCAAGGTTGTTTATCAGTAATTTAAAAATAAAAGTGCTTATGGAACAGTTGAACCTAAAGAAAAGAAAATCTCACCGGCCAAAAAAGGCAGAGTTAAGCTTAACCTGTACCAGTATTCTTATCATCTCAGCATTATCATTGTCGCATACCTGAAATTAAAATGCTAAAGATTAATCTTAGGATACAAAGCATTTTCCAGAAGACAAATCCAAAAGGAGTGAAATCAATAGGTAAGTTGCATTCATTGCTGCTGGTGCTATTATGGCAGTTACAAGCTGCACAGCAGTCTTTATAATCAGAAGAGTGGAGGGAAAGAATATGTAGTTTCTCAGTGAGAGAGCATTTCTTGTAGGGTCACTTTTATCCTATCCATTAAAACTCACACCCACTAAACTCAGGTTATGGTGAACTAGGATTATATTAAATCCTTCCTGACTTTCTCAACACTGGTTCAGGTTCTTGGTTAGTGTACACTGAAATATTGCTACTGACTTCAGCAGTGCTACATCAGCTCGCATTAGCTTAGGCTGGCTAAGTATTAAAACTCTGTTGGTCTTAATACATTTTCAGTCTAGAGGCTTTCCCATATTTCCCTTTTCATCTGTTAATTGACATAATTTTTATTACCTATTTTTCTCACTAGCTAATGACTCAGCACCTCTTCCACTCTTTTCCCATTAACGTTTTATTGTCGTGAGTATTGACACAGAACATGTTTATAATCGTTCAATAAAAATCATACCATATAGAAAAAAACAGTACAAAATACCTCTGGGAAAGTAAAAGACTATGACTCCTTTATGGAATCTAATTTAAAATGGATCACAGCATCCTATTGTATTCTGTTACTATATCAAAGGCATTACACTTAAATTAAAGAAGCAGAAATAAGGGAAACCATCCAGACAAATGAAAATAGTTGCTCAGGGGAATAGCTTTATTCTAATCCTGAAACCGTATATATATGAAAATCTTCAAGTCAAGTAAAATCCTAGACGCTGTGACAAGGCCTCTCCTAGTAATCTACAACTGAAATGATTTCTGGTAGTCCTCTGAGCCAAAAAAAAAGGCCCCTTGGCCAATTTATGTCCTAGGAGAGTGATCCAGAAAGAAAAAATGACTTTGAGGATTTGAGGATTCACGCTACTTTAGTAAGCTGTACACCTTAGCTTTGTTTTCCATGTCATCAGCTCTGAGAGACTAAGATTCATTACCTTTTGTTCCTTTATTAACTGTGCTATCAAAGGCTTATGATCCCTGCATGACTTCAAGATCTCACTGCTACATCAGCTTGGTTCAAGATCGATTCCATTTTTTGTCAATATTATTCAAAGACTCTGGATGTGCATCTCATCTTTTATTTAAGGCATCTCTGGTCTTAGTCATACTAAGGTAACTACAGGTCTGATAAAAGCAGGTGCAGTTCCACTGACTTCAGTCTAACTGAATGTACTGAAACTAGAACTGAACTTGGTCAATTGGCACCCAAGTAAAAGTCCGCCCATATGGGTAAAATCCATCTTTATTCTATTGCCACCTCCAAATAATAGGTCTTCAAATATATTTTTATTAGAAAAATCTGTGCTACTAATCATTTGAAGGCGTAATCTGAAAGCACCATTAGAATTTAAGTTAATATTTTCTAGTTATTGGCAAACTCAATTAATTCATGGTCTTCTCTATTTACAAGTTGATCACAAATAAATCAAAGTATCTATCGACCTGTATTATTCAGCAGTTTCAAGTCCTTATTGGTGTTGACTGTATGCATAGAACATGTTTGTTTAAAAAAATAAGAATCAGACAAGAGGATTTTGGCTGAATATACCACTCACACTAGATTTTAGTTTTCTATTTAGAGAGCCTCAGAGTAAAATTTTCAGCATATGCTCACATTCCTATTTGTAACATCATCCACTTCTAACTGGCCACTTCCTTTGCTCTTCCTGATAGAGATCACTTTTTGCTGTTACACTGTCTTTCAGCAGAGGGTAAATTATGCTCCAGAATGAGAGCAGCAAGTATGTCAGAAGAAGAATTAAAAAAAAAAAAGAATAAAATCAATTTAAAAATTCAAGTAGCACTGTCTTGTAGCATTTGATCGGTTCTAGCAACTTACCCTCAGGATCACGCCCAAGAACAACGTGCTCTAAAACTATAACAGAGGGATTTAATAACACAGCTGGTTAGATAGGAATAAGCTCCTAGAATCTTCCTAGCAGGCTGTTGTTAATTTAACAGATTTCGTTCCCCATCAGGCTGGTCCTGGTCTACCCCATCTTGATGGTGGGATAACAGAAGATGTGAGACTGAGAGGTGGACCATCTGCACTGGAGACTTTTTGCAGCCAGCCCCCCTCTGCTTATTCCCACAGTAGTCTTCACTTTATCACCATTTGGACCACAGTACAGATGAAGCACATATAAGTCTGTGTGTACAGTCTTAGCATCTGTCCTGGACCCTGGGCCTCTCCCTTTGTGCTGAGAAATAAGCCATCAACTTAATGAAATTACAGATGGCATTTCAAAGGTTAAAACAGCACTGCAATATTCCCTCTTACTTTCTCTTATCTCTCTAGAGAAGACAGCACTCTTTCTTTGAAACAGTAAATAAACCTTAAACCTTTATGTGTTCAAAGGAAACGCTGGCTTGTCTCAGAGAGCATTCCTTTTGACACAGTCTCCAAAAGCCTGCTCCCTGGCAAGTTCATCCTGTTCCTCAGGCAAGACCTGGGTATTCCCTGCTGTGAAAGAGCAAGCCCTTCTTCCCCTTCTCCCTCAGTGGAAAGTACATCTTCTTTCTAACCAGGCTAACCTTTGACTTTGTCTAGAGCATAACAATATTCTCTCCTTTGAAAGCTTCCTGGAGGACTTCTTCCTTTACAGCACAGAATTGCTCTAATTGGACCTCCAAGAACTACTGTCATCTTTTTCACATTGCTTCACTATCCTCCCCACCTCTCCATTCTGTGGTGTTAGATTTTCTTAGGTTTTCCATTAAAATAAATTAAAGGCAACTGCACGAGGTTAAAGGCACTTTAGGGTTTAAGCCACTGTTATTGCACTAGCTCTCTCCCTGCTCTGGCACTATCACGCATCCATCACATTGTCACTTCTCCTTTCAGTGTACAATTGACAGAGAACAAGATGGAAACAGTTTGTCAATCTAGTGTCAGAGCTGTAATAAAAGTCTACAGAAAACGAGTAAGCCAGCTTACACATTCAGCTATAGCCCCAGCGTGCTGGCTGCTGTAAAGTATTCTACAGAGCTGCAAAGAGGTAGCATGTCATATGAAAAAGCTGCCATTTGAGTCATTTTTGCAAGTTCTAACTGCTTGTAGATACCACCCTATCCTAACAGGAGAGAATGAGCAGGGCACAAACAAACACTTCTGCAGTTCCCACACTGAAAGCACTGATAATTCTGCTATGCTTTGTCCTGGTTTGAGTGAGAACAGAACGAATTCTGTCAGGGATTTTACTTTTCAGCTCAGTTCTTCTAACTAACTGCACTGGCTGAAGTTAGCATCATGTTTTCACAGGCAGTGTCTGCTCCTAGCAGTGGTAACACCCCATGTTTAAAGTTAGCACCAAGGGTTGGGGTGCAGACCAAGGCCACTAATGGACCTTGTGCACTACGTTGGGGGTACAGAAAGTAAAAGGCGGCACCTGCAGGGAGAAGTGGCCAGGACAGGTGACCCCAAACTGACCAGTGAGGGAGTGCATCCCCTAGATGTATTTGGCATAAAGCTGAAGGATCACAAGGGTCTGGGGATCCTCTCCCCTCTCTTTGCCCTTTTGGACCGCGTTGCCAGCTTTGCTTGGCTTGGTTAGGGTTCTCTTTTGGTTCCTTCCTCGGAACATCCAATGAGGTCTCTGTCCATTCTGTCTTCGATCCTGGTCTGTGTGTTCCTGAATCCAGTGCCAGAATCTAGCTCCTGAACACAGTTCCCATCTGTCACTGGGCCCAGTCTGGGACTATCCCAGTGCCTGCTCCACACCATCAGTGGTGATGGTGATGTAATTACCATCACAGGGGTTGGGTTCAATACTGGTATTGTATATATTCCATTTTTATTATTATAAATTTCATTTTCATTAAAGCTGTTCCAGTTTCCTTTTCTAATCACAGAGTCTCTCTCCCTTATTCCCTTTCTCTTCCCATTTGGGGAGGGAGGGGGGTTATCAGAGAGCCTCTGCTATAGGCCTAAGGAGCCACCCTGACCCTAACCCATGATAGCTTTCATCTATTGTACACATTAATATGCTAAGGGACATAGTCACCCGAGTCACAAAGCACTTGTCTAAGTAACCAACTAGTTCACAGGGAGTAAACACACAACTCCTCTTAACGAACAGAAAAAATTTGATATGTTTTTTACATGCTCTATATATTTGCCCCACTCGGTAAATTATAGACAACGCACCTGAGTCTGGATTTTCTTGTGCAAAAATACTGTAAGGCACAGTAAAGAAAGTACTGTAAGCTTTCAGAATAAAGAACTTGTAACATGTAAATCCTTATATGCTCACAACGTACAAATTCATTTTTTGGAATGCATGCTTTAGATGCTCTGTTCACAAATGACAGGCATGTACAAGAAATAAGAGACACAAGCCCCTCTATCTATTACTACTCCCATTCCTGGGAACAAAAAAAGCTAATACAAAAGTAAATGAACAAAATAGCTGAGCAAAGAGAGAAAATCATCAAGAATGTCTATTTTTAGGAGGTAAATAGAGAAGCATCAGAAACCAAATAAACAAACAATATAAAGATATCTGAGGAGACTTAAGAAAGATACACAGAATAAAATTCTACTTGAGAATATACTCTACTTCAAGAAATGCTTATGCAGCCTATACTGATATTAAAATAAATAAATAAATAAATAAACCTGATGGGAATCATATTTCAATTAAAAGAAACCACCTTAATTTCAAAGAGGATCAGGAAACACCCTCATCATCCTATTCATTCACATGAAGAAAGCAGTCAGTATATTAAATTGCTCCTTTCCAGAGTGAAAACAAATCAAATAATATCTTCACAGGCTCTAACAGACTACTTTTACTAATAAAACAGAGACTCACTCTTTAAATCGGTTATTTCTTACTCAGTTTTTAAGTGATTGGCCCTTCTTTAGTACCATAATCTACCACAAGAAGGGGGGTAGAAAGCAGTTAAATTTCACAGATTTGTCCAGCTTGCTTCGTAGTCTCTTTGTCAAAAATTCACTGGAGGAATGGTTTTGTTTATCAAATCATAATCAGAAGTTTGTAGGGTGACCTAGAATACGAGCAATGGCAGATGTGTCTCAGTCTTTGTGTCACAAGATAATGATTTGATTTAACAAAAATTGTTTTGGTGAGGTCACGGATCTTTCTATCATCAAATATGAGTTCAGCAATCTGGATAATGAGGAGCAGCAGGAAAAGCAAGTGAGAGGATAGAATGAAAAACAAGATTTCTACTTTTTTTTCTGATTCATTAAGACTAAGCCTTTAACTGTTCTAAGAAATAAGATTTTTCTTCTCAGTTTTAAATAGCAGTTCCACTTCATCATTTATATGGATATAGAAAGCCAAACACAGAAAACTGCTAAAATTGGGGATTTACGATAATTTCTACCATATTGGCAACTGCTCTCTTTCCAATAAATAGGAAGGCTTCTCCTGAACAGGATAACCAAGAATGACAACAAGGATGGTGAGGAGTCTTTTAGCATCCCAGCAAACATAGTGGTTAAAACGTTAAAAGACCCACAAAGCAAAGAAACCCTCTGCAACATGAACAAAGCTCACACTTGCACTATGGAGCTGACTTCTACACATAATCCTCCCCCACCACAGCCACACTGGAGACTACATCCATGGTCGTGCCTTGGTTCTTTTGTACTGTTAATCACTCTTTCAGCTTTTTTCTTCCCCTAGGATCAAAAGTCCTTAAGTACGGCAAAATCAGCTGTATGTCACACCTCCAGCTACCTGAATAGGCATAGATTTACAGGAGCAATTGGGACTGAAGGGAACTTCAATGAGTTCATCTCCCATTACATTAGACCACATAAATAGATAGCTGTGCAGGAGCCTACTTGAAATAAAGGCAGAATTCACCTCCCCTGCCAACAACGATGCAGTGGCCACAGTAAAAATTACCGAATGCTTTCATAACCAGCACAGTAAAAAGTTTGGAATATGACCTTGTTAACAAATGCATCCAGAAAAAAGTCGACTAGGTTATTGCTTCCAGAGGTGAAATAATACCTATAAGGCTCCAGGATTAGGGATCTGCAAAAATGATGCAAGATTTCTCTGATGTTGCTGCTTAATGAGCCCATGAAAGCAGGGCCTTGGGAGGCACAGGAAGAATTATCATGCTTGGGATTGCAGAGTCTGTGCCTGCCTAAACACCCTCCAGGTGTCTAGGACCTGGTACTATAGTCCTGTGCTCTTTGAAGTCCTCTTGCCTCTAGCCACTGTGACTGGTCCCAGTCTCTCCAGTATAAGAGATCCCCATCTATTCTAAGTTCAGAAGATCAGTACTGATCTCCAAGATGTTACATGAGCTTAAGTAAACACACTTTCTGAGAAAATCAGTAGCAAAAAGTTACTGCTTTTGTGTACCTCTCAGCTGAACCACATCCAGACACGTGTGACTTTCAAAGGTTCATCATTCCAATAGAACTTTTCTTAGATAAAAAACAAGAGAGCACAGATCTACTCAAATAGGAAAAAAAAATTATCGGTACCATATTCCTGCGTATTTTCCCCACTTACAATGAAAAGATCTCTGGCCATAATTCAGTGTCCCATAAGGAATCCAAATATTCTTTCTGTAGCCCACGACTTCCTTAAGCATCAAACTTCTCCTCTTTCTCTACCCAGTCTGGCTTCTACTAGCCACGGCTGGGCCTCCCTGTTATTAAAACATGCTCCACCCTTTTCTATCTGTAGCCACCACCTCACCTTTGTGAATTCTCCTGCCTTTTCTCATTTCCCCAGTACCTATGGTTTTAAGCCCAACATTTATATTCCATCTCCCCATCTTTGCTATATACTGTCTTTTCTCCAGTCTCCCTGTCAGTGAAATCAGAGAATATTTTTCCCCCTACAGAGGTCAAGGTTACATCTCTATTTTGTTATTCTAGATGAGATTTGACAACCCTTTAGATGGATCAGTTCATGGATAAGTACACAGAAACTATTCCATCTTCTTAGCACAAGGTGCTTGAGATAGTACTCAATAAAAGATAGTTCTAAGACACAAGAATACAGATTGATGAAAATAAATTGGAAGACCCAGCTTTGGATGTAGACAAATTTGTCACATGAATAACTAGCAATCCCTGCCAAGATGACAAGCGGAGGTTTGACACTTTGTAAACAGGATAAAGATCTAAAATACCTGGCCTACCTTAATTCTGAACAAGTGGAATGACCTCAATCACTTGAAGAAGTATTAGCCCTGAAAGTTAGTGGTGACTGTCCTTATAGGAACTTAATTTTCATAAAATGTAATATATAGGAAAATTCAGAGCAATTAGTGGATATTGAAGATGGGGTGATTTTAATTTTTAAGTCTCACCCAAGTGGGATTTTGCAATTAGTCTTTTATCTACATGATGCATTCTCAGCACACTGTTAGGCAGGACACCATTAGATAAAGAATGTTCAGATGTTTGTCTTAGATTAAGTAGGAGGGTGTTAATTGGCAAAATAGTTCCTGATTTTTATATGAACCATGGGTTTCATGTGGCACATTTTCAATTTTATAAGCAAGTGGCACCTAAATTCTGCATGCTGTGTTTACTTTGTAGGTCTTGAAATGAATGAGGTACATTCTTGCTAGTGTACAGATGGTCATTTATGTCCATGCCAAAGTAATGATAGTCTTTTCCCTACCTTTTAACATCTGCCCTAAATTTATCTATTGTTATGTTACGTTTAGCTTTCTTAATTAGAGAAGAGAGTGAGTGTAATTTGAAGACTCAGTTGGAATACATTTTCCAAACTACCCCAATAGAGTTTGAGCCTCTTGACTATTAGGAAATCCAAACAGCCTTATGTTATATTGGCAGCTCCTGTTTTCTAAGTTTCCTTCTTTCTTTTTTGAAGAGACAGTGCCTCTCTCCAGGTCTACCACATGGACAGTAAACGGGATGCTAACATCATGTATGGTTGTTAAATTCTAGTTTACTCAGATCATGGGACCATCATGACTGCTCACTTGTTTCCACATGTTTTCAATGGTTTTGGTGACAGTATTTACCTCAGGACCAACTCATCAAATATAGTTGTCAGTGATCTCTTGTGTCCATTATTTTGGAAGATTTAAATCCCTTAATATCTTGTTTGATTATCCAGATAAGGCTTTTCCTGTTTCTATATTTTCTGTTTCAGTTGCTATTTTTTTAAAATAGCTTTGGCTAATTCTCCCCATATTCCCTTTTAGAATGTTAACTGGTACCTGCCTGATAACTTGCACTGACTTACAGCCCCAGGCTGCTGTAAAAATCATCCTGTGAGGATCTGCTGTTTGGTTATTCATGAAGGTCTGTGTTCTGCAGACGTTCAGTCCTGATTTCCCAGAACCAGTTTCATAAATTTAAACTACATTAGAAAGCTCACTCTCCACTGAAGATTATAGAATGCAAATTATCGTGATATTCTGCAACATTAATGAGAAGTATTTAAGAAAGAGAAAAGTAACATCTTTCTATCCATCTTATAAAACATTGCAAGGTCTACTCAGAAGTGCAATAGGCTTCCTGTAAAGCCCTGACAGCAACAAATTTTGATCATACATTCCTGCCTATATATCACAACCTTAAATGAAGGGATTTTGATATTTGGAAAGCCAGTCAACTCTGAATTTCCTTAGAGGTACTGAAAGTGTTCATTATCTGTATTAGTTTGCTGTCGCTGCTTATTATTTTATTTACATTTATTTAAAGTGCTCCTCCATAGCTCTGTTACATTACTCTGCTATTCATTTCCCCTAATCAGAACATTCAGCAAACAGTGTTGCTATAGCAATACCGCAACATTTCATATGACAAATTCTTGTGTACTGAGGTCTGTGCAAAGAAATATAAAGATAATGCAATCAACAGCTAAAGTGTTCCAGGGGTTCACCTACAAAAAAGTCACCTCTCACTTTGAGAGCCAGATTGCACGCTGGTATCACCTAAGGGTACACATAAGATACATTTTAAGTTTACTATTCACTTAGATATATGATGCACTTAAGTGGAGGGCAATAATAACATAAGAGGATTCTCCACCTTTGTTCACCACAAAGGATGCTTTTCATCCTCAGATCTTCAAGATGGACTGGCACAGGCCTGTGTTAAAGGCTAGAAATAGGTCATAGATTCTCCATTAAATATGTAGTGACCCAAATTTCAATGCAAGTGGCACAGCGTAACAGTTCCTGTTAGCCCAGACTAGCAAGTGATGCAGAAGTACCACTCTTTGGACCTAGGTTCACAGGGTAGAATTTCTTTCCCCATTTTCCTTCTGCTTGACCCACATAAAGCCCTTCCAGTAAAGATTTAGTATTTGAATTAAATTCACTGATCCACAGTCGTCTTTCTCCAGTGTGAGTTACGCTGACATAAAATGATGTGGTGAATTGGGCCCTAAGGGCTTTAGGAGTGATGGGGCCTTTTGCAGGCCTTTTGGCTTGGGATGAGTTTTTGCCCACAGTGAATACATAAAATAACGAGCAAACTCTTTTACTTTGAATATCAGTTACAAGACCAAAGAGTCTTCATTACTCTACTGACTGGGGATTGGAAGTTCCAAAATTAGAAAAGCCACTCAAGGAATTAAAAAAAAATAAAAATCTCTGCATGCTATAATTGAACTGGTTATGAAAAGAGCTGTGAAGAGACTATACAAGCGAGGCAGCGAAGGTGCCACTTGACAGAACAGCAGCAACAAGAGGAATAGACACTGCAAGCCATTTCTAGGCCAAAGAGGCACAGAGGGGGATAGCAGGCCAAATAATGAGAACAAAAGAGAATTAAAAATGCTTTACCAAAAGATTAATTTCAAATGCTTCTAATAAAGTTACACAACTACTTCAGTAATTCAGTCTTAAAATAACGCAAAGTAACCATACTGCAATTTGAGATCACATGCTCTCTTATAAAGTTTGTGGGTGTTTTTTCCATATATTTATCTTAATGCAGAGATTCATGTTATGTTTTTTACCTGTGTCCGTTGCTTCTAGTCACAGAAGGTCTACTTTGTTTTGTTCCCATGCAACTCATTAGTCATCTGTGATTATTGAAGTGATGAGGGCACTGAGGAAAGAGGAATGATGCAAGCCTTTTTACCTGTACTGTGCATGTTGAAAAAATAAAAATAAAATTAACCCAAATAGAGAAAAAATACAGCAACTTACACATCAGAGGCAGATGATGACAGTCCCATCACAGACATTTCACATCCCGTTCATAATTCAAATGATACAGGCCTCCTCCCCAGCTGGTTTTACTGACAGAACATTCTGGAAGTAGTTCCAACAGCTTGGGATCTGGTAGTATCATTTATTAAAACAACAACAAGAAAAGTCCTTGGTATCTCTGTGCTCCCATAACCTTGTTAGCATTCATTATTCTGCTGGAAATCAAAATATCAACTCTTTCCTTGGATTACTTTCGTAGAGATATCTAAAGTTGGGTG
The DNA here is from genome assembly GCA_025331215.1 of Actenoides lindsayi. Lineage (NCBI taxonomy): Eukaryota > Metazoa > Chordata > Aves > Coraciiformes > Alcedinidae > Actenoides > Actenoides lindsayi. Next base: position 14,311 of record WTSP01005159.1, read on the forward strand.
GTATGTGTCTACTTCTGCCAAGCTACTTGGCTCAAGTCAGAGTAACTCTGTTGTAGAGCAGCAGCCTTCCACACTCAACTCCATCCCAGATGAGTATTTTCTTCCATGGAGTAGTTTTCTTTTTCCTGTTTGCTATTCTCTGTGTCTGGCAAAAAAAGGCAAGAACACATAAATCAAATCATTATTTTCTATAATAAAAATCCCAAAACGTGTTCTTTCCTAGGTTTTAATTCCATTACTAGTGAGTCTACAGGTAACATCTACTGTACACACTCTGCTTAGCAATGAAGGCACTTACAGCAGGCTAAGACACCAATTTTAGAAGTATATTTCAATCAACTCTACCTGCCAAACTATGTGACTGCCCATGTATAATGTTATTCCTTTTGCTTAACAGCATCCTAGAAGCTGTGATGAAAACTTTACTGGTGGTATACAGGATATATAGCAACACACACTGGAGCAAGCTGGAACTTACATTCCATTTCTCTTTGGCATTTTAGTATATCAAACCAAATTTTATTAGTACTGGATCTCCTGACACAGACTCCACTTAACCTGCTTCTCCTACACACTGTAAGTATTTATAATGCACAAGCAGTGCAGCATTTGAGCACCACACAACTGGCATATGGAATAAATCTTTTGCAAAATATGAGAGCAGCAATCAGCACAGAAAAATAACTGCATTCTGAAGCATAACTGTAAAGCCCATCCCACAGAGAACATATTAATAGATCAATATGCATTCAAATATCCCATTATGGGGGATCTACAGTCTTATTAAATAGTTATCTTTCTTCCTATCAGTTAAATCAATCCCGTTTTCCTTTTTCTGAAACAAAGTACTCCATATTCCCCACAGTTGGCACTCAGCCTACTTTTATGTAAATCAGACAGACAAAATAACTTAATTTTCACTATGTACTGCATTCAACCAAGGCTTTGGGCTATATTTAGAATGGCAACCCTCCCCCATGCCCATTCATTCATTCATTCATGCATTCATCTGTTTTCTATAAATCTTGTTCCATAAAATAATTTAGGTTCATTATAAAGATAACTAATAATGAATCCATCTTCAAAGGATGAATAAACTATGCTCTGGAGTTTTTCCAGTTTCCAAAGAACTTTTTTATCTGAGAGATGGTTGAAGAGCCAACCATTTTGATCTGGCACAACAGAAAATTAATATTGCAATAGGAAATTTTTTAAATCAATATAATAGACAGCCTCTGCTGGATGCATATAAAATCCCCAAGTTAAACAACTGTGTCTCACTGAAGCACTCAGAGACAGGGCATGGTTGGAGGCCCAGCATGTGTTTGCTGTAGTACGCTGCTGAAATGCAGCTTTTATTAAGCCACATATCTTATGGAAAGTTTCTTTCTAGCACTTATTTTTTCTTTGTCCTAACTCTGTTTTCCAGAAGAGCATAAGCTCAAATTTCAGAGGCTGAGACAGACTACTAGGCAGGGGAATAGAGAAAGCACTACATGTCCCTTTACTAATATCAAACGAGGCTTTGTAGTTGGGAATTTATTTAAAAATTTAATGAAAAAGTGCAAATTAAAAACTACTAACAGAAGGTCTATTTGTCTGTGTATGTGTAAAACACTTAATTTTGGGGATGCCTAAGTTATCTTGCAATGAAAAAAAAAAATAAATTCAGATGGTTTTGAGAATTGCCTTATCAAGTAACAAGCACAAAGTTTGCAACTCCGGCTTAAAAGTTTTTCCTTTCCCTTCATTCAGAATTAAATAATTACTGAACTTGCATACCGTTTATTCTGAACTACTACAGTTAATAAGAGATTCTACATAGTATTAGTATTCATGGACATCAAAGAAAAAAACTGGCTGAGAACAGCGTATTTCCCTTCCAACATGAAAATTGTTGTGCGAAACGGTACATAGTTCAAACAACTTCAAAAATAATGTTTAATATTTAAAGAAAAGTACTAGTCAAGGGTCCCATAGCTTCAGTAGATTTTATCATGTATTATTTACCTATTGGAGACTCTGAAACCTGCTCTATAACAAAAATGTAAATGTGGGTGCTGAAGTAGCCCTCCTAACTCTGTAAGAATACCTGAAAAGATGGTTCAAGCTTATGCTATCTTAATATGATATAAAATATATGGATGATTATGTTAGCAAAGAAAATATTTGATGGCATTATTACAATATAGATTCAATTAGAGTTAATTTTTTTTAGTCACACCGGAGCTAGGTACTTCTGAACTGAAGCCTAAAGGACAGGAAAGGAAAAAAAAATCCCTCCTCAAGTCCAGGTATTGTTTGACTCTCTACCCTGTCCAGCCATTGTTCTTGCCAACTGAAAGAGATGTCTCTCAGTTATACTGTATCAGCTGGACAACCCTTGGTGCTAAAAAATCAAAGTAAGTAAAGTTAAATTTAATTTTAAACCTGCATGCATAACTGTCCAATGAATTAGCACTGTATTTTAGAGGTAAGGGAATACAACAGCATTTCCAAATCCTCTGGCCAGTGCTGGCATAATGAAAAATCACATGGGGCAGGGGCACACATTCTCAAGAGCAGCAGCAGCAGCCTCACACACACGCAGCCCCACAGGGCAGCCCCTGCCAGCCCTGGTAGTGCTGGTGTCACTGGGGAAGCAGGCAGTGTTGTACCCTGACACACAGGCTGCATTTTTTCTGCTGGTGAAGCATCCCTGAGCAGCTGGTTTTAGCTACTATAGTTGCATGAAGGATACTGTAAACAGCAGATCTATCACAACACTAAAGTACAATAATCCCACCTGACTTGAAATGTTATACTTCATCTGAAGGGGAATCAATAACAGACATTTTGCTTGCAACTATCTTCAGCATAGCTTCAATATGGAATATGAAGTGTCAAGACAGGAATAGATTTGCTATTCTTAAAATAATTCAGAAAATATAAAATAAAGACTAACTTTAAAGACTTCGTTATTTGTTCACAATCATACGATAAGCAGAGATTTACTCAGCATCTATTCGTTGAAAAATTAATCATGGTAGTTTACTCAGTCATCAGTGTCTTTTGCACAGAGACATAATAGTATGTGCAGTGAACATTTTATGAGTTGCATTTTATTTGGCCAGGAAGTTGAACAAGAGGAAGATTATCTTGCCTGACACAATTTCTTTATGAGACCATCTTCTCAATGATCTATAATTCCGCTGAGTAGAATTATGGTTTCAATGCTGCCCTTGAACATGGGTCAAGTAATGTTGCGAACATATATTCTTCCCTGTCAAACATCTAACTGATCCCATGGTTTGCAGAGCCACTACTATTAACTTCCAAATTTGATTTGCGTGTTTGCAGCTAAGAGGTGCCTATGCCTATACATGATAAGTAGCTGCACCTGCTTTCAATTTGCTTTACTACACCTAATTTCCTAAGTGAGCAGTTCAAATACTGTAAGATGGCAATAGAAAACTAGCAAGATTTCAGTAGCAAAGGTAAGGACTGAATTATTCTCATCTTTCAACCTGTGTTTCCTTGGCCTTATCCAATTTCTTGAATAACACTGGGAAATCTAGACGCAACTCCACTAAATACAGTTGTCGCTTGTTCACTGGGAAGCTGCAGGGCAGAAAAATGTTTTATTAAGACATGATGCTTTTTTCTGGCAACTCTGAGCTTTATGGTCATTGTCTTATAGCTGACAGAGAATTTACTCTACCTTATAAATACAGGGAAGGTACAGTATATATATAATTTTGTGAATCCAAGAAAATGAGTGCTGTTTTAACTGGTTTGGGGTTTTTTTCCTTTTATGAGAACTCATGAGTTCGTGGTTAAAAACAAACATAAGAGAAATAAAGTTTCAATATCTTTTGTCCGGTTCATGTCTAATACTTGATTCAGTCAGTATTGCCCAGTTGGCATTGCATGTTTGAGTCCCAGTTGGGAGCATCAACTGTCAGGCTGAACACACAATACAATGCATGCTGGTACATTAAGCTTGGTCTTCTGAAGGCACAAATTTATTTATGTCCATTGCTTTCAGTTGGGGTCTCTCAAATCACACAAGTAATAATGTGATTTCACAAAATGTGAAATAATTTATTTTTTTTCTAAGAAGAAAATTGTACTTAATCATTTGTCATAAGAAGATTATTCCAATAGAAACAGAAAGTTCAATAGAGCTGTTTATCATGAATATAGAGAAGTGATAATCCTCTCAATATGTTTTGTTGCTGGATGTCTGAACTGTTGTATAAATCATATGCTGGTTTTTGAAAAAGAAATTTCCCTCTGAAATAATCTGAAAGATAATGTATAGAGAACTAAAGTCTAAATACAATTCACTAGTAACATGCAAAGTCCATAGAGGGCAAAATATAATTTCCTATGATTTTCTATTAATATAGATTATATATATATTATATATCCTCTTGTTTTACATTATAGCTTTACGTTATACTACACTTTCCTAATTTTCCTATTGTGTTTAAGCAGGCCTGAGCAGTCCACCTGTTTCACAAATCCTAAACTCTGTCATTCCATCACAAAAAAAGGCAGAGAAGGATAACAACATATTTTAGTACTACTGAAAAGTAGGTTAAATGTTGTTACATCAGACAGGAAAAGATAAAATCTGGAGGAATTAAATTAGATAATTTATCTAATATGATTAGTTATAATACCTAGGAAAAATGTACCAGTTTTAATATACAAGTCTTCTGAAAAATATAGGAGTGCAAAGAAGAGAGAGAACATTTAATACAAGTTTGTCACTGGAATATGAAATGTCTTATTAGTTGTAATTACTTGATTAATTTTTCTTTGTACCATTTAGATAGATGTAGTTTCGCTTAATAGTCACCATGTAAGAGCAGAAAAGTGACAGAGAGCGTATCTGCTTCTCAAGATCATGCTAGCCATTTGTTACCCTCAAGTTGGGATGCAGCATGTAATGTTTCTCCCTTAGAACATCTCCTTGTCTCATATAATATCGCTTCCAAACCTACAGCTAAAGTAATTTTCAGAATATGGTCTCTAATGTAACCTCAGTGCTTATAAATGGACTCTCCTAGCAACTAATTCTTTAAAGACATATAATGCATGCTTGAACAGCATTAGCTTCTAAGGGGCCTCGTGAGTCATCCAAGTTAAAAGAGCAGAGAGTGAAAAGCCACTTGCTAAATAAAGTCAGAGTAGTGGAATAAATTTACTATCCACTAAAATAATAATTTTATTAGTAATTTGATTATTTAATTGATTTCTGTTAAAAGAAATGCACACTGGCAGAAAATATTGCTGAAAAAATGTTTTTGATTTGATAAACATACTAAATCCATCCTCAGATACCCACCATGACAGAAGGTTGGTACCTAAGAATTTCCTACAAATTTAAAGCAGAAAATGTACTCCAGCAACCTAAAATGAGGCTGGAGAGCCCACTGAGCCATTAATCTCTAGAAATGGTTCCTAACCTGAAAATCCACAGAAATAATCCCACCTGGTGATTGCTCGCTAAACCCACAAAAAAATTATTTGATAGTTTCAATAGAATAATCACCACAAATTGGCCCTGGTAACTACCTTTTAATTTTAGGAGAGAAAGCGAACCAGTTAAAACCAAACTTTACAAATTCTAATGAGTAAAGTGCATTTTAGTCTTCTAAGCACATATTATCAAGTCACTGACAGTAGTTTCACTGTCAATAACCCACACATCACACATGATCTACGTGGACATTTTCATAACAAAGTAGTTGTTACTCAAGAAAACATTTGTTTCCATGAGATATAAATTTAGCTTTTTTTATATTCATAGCAAAAACCAACTCTCAGTGTCTCAAAAAGTGGTATGACGAAACTAGCGATGAATGTTTTATTTCAGGAACTGATCACTAAATGCTTTACCCAGGCAGAACAGAGCAAACCCACAATGGGCCATCCAGTGAATTCAGGCTTCACTTCACTTGGGCAGCACTTCTCATGCTCCAACAGAAAAAAAAAGAGTTAAGATGCATTTCAGGAACTGACCCACACTGGTGGTTCAGGCTTTTTTTTTTTTTTCCCTAATTAAAACTTAATAAAAATATATTGATATTGCTATATTAGCAATTTCTTTTGTCCTACTGTTTTCTCAAATGTCAGCTGTTTGAAAGGGACAAACTTTACACATTACCATCTCTTTCAACAAATTAAAAAAACAAATATGAACATAGTATACCATATTACTATATAATGAAAAATTGATTATAAGCAAAGAATTGCATACTGTGCTAGTGCTGTAAATTGCTTCCTCTATGGTTTTTACAACATTGCCTACAAACATAATTGAATGTCACTAGTTTATGTTTGCAAATACAATCCCAACAACATTACACCTGGGAATGTGTGTGCACAGTCATCTGTTATGGAGAAGGATCTAAACATATGGCCTGTTGACTGGGGTCTGGCCCCAAAGCTATCACAAAACCCTCCAGCCAGTTTTCTGCCAGACTAAACCATCACAATAATTCAGCTCTATCAAATAGGAGCTTCCCAACAACGTCTGAGAATGTATATAGCATTTAAAACAGCCACTTCAGATCTAAACACTAAACATTTGAGAAAGCAAAGGTCAGAGGCACACCTCTTACCAAGAGAAAACATATATTGAGTCCAATTCTACATTTTTATTCATCTTACTAGGCTAGCCTGTTAAGATACAGGGTTTCTTTTCTCCTTGAATTTTCTAGTAACACCCTTCTAGAGCAAAGCTTTAACAGTGAGCTTTTCTTTTGCTTACATGGGGTAGCATCTGTATGTTCAAAGTTCAGCTGATTCTTTAAACATGGTTCCCATCAGCTGTTAGCAGGAAAATCAGTTCTGGACAAGTCTTCTGTGGCTCACAAATGCAATGCACATCTTATCACTTACACAGGCAAAACATGCTTCTTTTCCTCATTTCTGCAAGTGTTTGTCTGAATAGAACAGTAATTTAAAAAAAAAAAACAAACAGAAAAAAACAGAAATTAAATTGTGTGTTCTTATATGTGAAAATAAGAAAATGTTCCTGGGAATTCATACAGGATAAGTTAATTAAACTTTAAATAAATACCTTTGGGAAGAATATTTTCCACCACTAAACACAGGAGTTGGATGTATTTGAAATGAGATACAGCTTTTGACAATCACTAAAGCTTACTGCGGGGTTCCAGACTTTAAAAATAAAGGCCTACATGTACATTTTTTGGAAGAAACAGCAATCAGCCTGAGAACGAAGTACCTGTTGGCAATGCCAGAATCTATAAATTAGGGCAGTATCTGTCGGTGTCTGTTATTACATTTGAATTTGAAACATCTACCCAAAGTAAATTGCAGCATTTGGGCTGCTTCTTTTGTCATACCTTCCAGTAAAAGCTGCCATAGTTTGATCCTGAAATGCTTTTAAATTGATAACTGTAAGTGAATGCGCGCAATGGCCATGCTCATGCAATTTTACTTTGTATAAAATAAAATAGTCAGAATTTGGTACTGCAAGTGATAGCCTGCTGTTAGGACATATTGAAAAGAGAAAGACATTCTTTCTAATGAACCCTTAAAGTGAAATGTTCTGGAGGACAAAAATATTCAAGTTACTAGCTGACCTTTAGAGTCATATAGGAGAGGATGTGCATAATGCATTATTCTGTCGGCTATGCATTACTTATTATAAAATAATAGAGGCTTCGGTTCTTTGCATGTGACCATTAGAAAGATCAGAACATAACCCAGCCTTCTTAATAGAATCGAGTGCTGCAAAATATCTCAAATGATTAATATACCAGATATTATGCAATGCTCCTACAAGGTAATTTTGTCCTGACATAGAATAATGATTGCTACAGTACTTCTGCAGTTTAAGACACATTAGGCCTCCAGGCTTCCACGGCCAGTCGTAAAGTTGCGCAAGGGTGTAGAAATTCCTCATTAAGATCAGAGTATATCTGATGTCTGTTTATATGAAGACAACAAAAATTTTAAATATATGTCTACACATAACTGCACAATTCTCCCGTCAGCATGCAAGAGGAAGAGCCTTCAAAGCTAAATACAAACACCCTCTTTCACATCCTGCTGCTCACACAGAACCAAGGCTCCAGCCTTGCACAAGTGGGGAAACAGGCACAAGATTTTACCCCCCTTCATTACGTTCCTGCGAAAGGACTTGAAGAATCCAATGGTTTATAACATGTGTAAATCTATTCCAGATTAGGCAGGTGCCTCTGACTGGTACAGATGAGCTACAAGGGACTACACACCCTCCTGGTATTTCTGTCTAGTTGACCAGCTTAGGAAGCCAGGAAGCAGAAGCATGATCCCCTGGGAGCAGCCCACCCACAGCACCACTCCCAACGGTTTGGCTCCTACGACCAATCTCACACTGCCCACAGGAAAAGGGCAGGAGTGAACAAAGGAAACAAAGAGGTACTGTAAAATAACTGCAGGTCGGGATGCAGAAATGTCACCTTTTTCTGTTGTGACAATCTGAGAAGCAGCACCAGAAAACTGGTGCCCAAATCTGTCATCCAATTTAATTTATTTTTTTTGTTGCTGTTTGTTTTGACATAGAATGAATTCTTGCACTTCATATGAGAACAGCTCTTAGTGAACAGCAGTTTGATACTTGTTCCATGGTCTGAGTATCTTTTGCTGGGGTGCCATATTGGGCTACCACTTGTTTGCAGTTTGTATATGAAGCAGGGTATAGATAGAAATCTGCTATGAGTGGCTGGAAAGTATGGCAATGTTTATGAAGCTAATCCTGTGAATCAATTCGGAACAACCAAACCCACTATTATAGCAATAAAATTTGAGCTGATATTTCTAGAAACCAAGATTAGAGATCATTTCAAGTGACAAAATGGATTTGTAAGCAGCTAAAATTGGAAGAACAACTGAAATTGGGGAATTTTTTGCACCCATATACCATAAGTATAATTAATATTGTACTATATGACAGCAATTTGCTTCCAGCTATCGAGAAAAAGATTGGTATGACTTCAGAAATCATGTGTATAACATCTACTCCTTCATTTTCAGAAATAAAATCTGAAAGAAAAAGGCAGCCATTACTTGTGCAAACACAGGAGTTTCAAGAAACCAAAGCAAATTTTCTTACTAAAACACACAGCAACACAAGACAGAGAAAAGAGTAGCACCATGAGAAAGAAGTTGAGAACAGATACCCTCACACAGTGGTGAGAACTGAAAAAATCCTGAAAACAGAAAAGAAACGACTAACAACTGAGACAATATTCACAATGATAACTAAGAGATATAAACAAGTGTTAGAAATGTAAATTAAATTGCCCATTTAATCCCTTCATTTCTAAAGCCATATATATTTGTCAGCAGAAGACAAAACAAGTGTTTCTTTGCACGCCTTGGTTCACAATGGAAATGGTAAATCTGATGGTAAAGCTAAGCTAGCTTTCTCTAGAAACCCAGAGTTGGAGGGAATTATTTAGAAATAGCTCCATTTTTAAAAATTATTTTATTTTCCACTCCCATACTTTCATATTAACTAGCAGGCATGAACATCAGATAACAAGATGTAAAGCCTAAAACGACAATGTGTTTCATAAGGCCACAAAAATATCATTAAAAAGATATGCACTTAATAAATGCTGCTGCTTCTTTCCGTTAACCAAAGAACTGTAAAAGTTGCCATTGCAGAAATCAGAAACTTAACAACATGTTGTTAGTATAAGAAAATATTATCTAAAACAAAATGCATTAGTTTGGAAAAAACTTACAAAATGCTTTGACCAGTAATGTTTGGTATTTATACATGTGTGTATATATATATATTAAAAAAAATTTAGTCCTAGATCCATTGTATGCTATGGGAATAGCATTTACAGGCTGTGAAGTAAAGAGAAAAAAATTATGCCTAAAAGTAAGAAAAAATATACACAAATAAAACTATTATTTCTCTTTTTCTGGAACAAGTTAAGAATATAGTGAAGTATTGCAGTTTGGGGACAAAATGGTCAAACAGCTTAGAGGCAGCTGACATTTTGCACTTTCACTGTCTGTGTTCTAGAAAATGAACTCACTCCTTAGTTTCTCATGGAAGTAACCTCTGATTAGCATTGTAACCAGGTCTAACGGAGATCATTTATATTGAAATTGTAAAAGTGCCAGTACAATAAAAATAAAAAGATACTGAATAAACTTCACTTATTTTCTTCCTGACTGACGGGATACTGTGCTTATGCTTTAGCATAGGAAAGGCCATTTAGAGACCTTTCAGACATCACCTCTCTTTCTTGTTTTTTCACTTGAAGATTTTATTCGCTTTTCCCTTTTTCTTGGTATTACAATGTGGATGGAGCCTTTCAACTCCATCTTTTCATGGGATTAAATCACCCAAAGAGAAGCAACACAGTTAAGCACAGAAGTGCAAAGGAAAATGTGCAACATGTGATTCAACAAGGAGAAAAAAAAGTGAAGATAAATACAATGGGAGTTCTGTTTTTACAGAAGCCACCTGTGGGAAGCAGAAATAGCTTGGGGACATTTTGCATAGGTCTACTTTTATGTGCTTCTAACACGGACACTGACATTATATCACATTTGGGCTGTTTTTTCATTATCGACAATTCACAGTATCAAAATTGTTCATTTTTTTTATACTTAGAAAACTTGCAAAATTTAGCATACTGGTAAATTAAACTTTAAAGATGCATTTTAAAACACTGTTTTCTTGCATAACTAATGCAGAAACTGATATTAGCATTTGCTTTTCAACTCTGTAGTTGTTGCCATATAAACAGTGGCTATAGTGTACTCCCTTCTTTCATTAGCTTATGCATGATAAGATGGTGCATCTCTACTTCTAAAAGTAAATATTTTATGGTATCAGAGTCCTAAATTCAACTCCGGTATTGATTACATGATGTGTTACATTTGAGTTCTGTATGCACAGAATAAAAACAAAGATCTCACAGTTAAAGTATCAGAGAAAGTTTAAAACCAAGATATCACATACTGTCACGGTGACAGGGTTGTATGCACTGGAATACACTGGTCATAGGCATTAGTTTTCTAAGAATTTTGCTGTGCAAAATTTACTGATTAATCCCTTTGGATATACCTGTTTTCTTCAGCTTACACCTTGCCAAAAACAGGTCAAAACTGAAAAGTTTGGGGACTACAACATGATCTATTTACATCCACATTTACATCTAAAGTAAAGGAATTTTGCAGATAAATGGCATTAGTAAATCTCAGACTACAGTTGTCAGTGTTGTCCCAGTACTAAACCCACAATAGTCACTTCACAAAGGAGAGCTTAACCATGATACTCTTTCCAGTCATAACAACTACCAGAGCTGACTAGGGGTTTTTTTTGTGCAGTCAATGTGCACTTTCCTAGACAGGAACGCTAAGGCATATACCGAAAAAAGAACCCTGAGACTAGGTCGTGCTTGTAGGGTGAGATACTAGGTCTTGAAAAGCAGAGGCACAAGGTGATGATAAATAACCAACAGAATGAAACAGTGTTTTATATAATATACTACAAATAAATAGAAGCTCAACCAGATGAATACAGAAGCTCCCCAACATGGCCAAGTCATGTATCACTTTCTAATAAAATGAGTATTTGTACTATCATGTGTTTGTTTCTCATTTGGGACTACACACTTTAGATCTTACACAGTTTCTACAAAGTGTTTTTAGTCTTCACAGTCAAATATGTGCCAGAGAAGTTTAACGTAACTGGGGCTTGCCAAAACCTAAGACCTCTGCTTCTACAAAAAAAAATTAAGACTTTGCAACATTTGGAAGCAAACACACAACAAAAACCAGAAATGAGAGATAAAGATAACTGCAGACAGCCAAATAGCTCATTAGCTGGATCACTCAACATTTTGCTGAATCCAAGTAGGCAGCTAACCCCTATGGTGCTGTTTCATGTTTCTTCTTACCAGACTAGATAATCTCTCCCAGTAGAAACTTCAGGTAAACAAGGACAAGCTAAAATGATAATTTATGGGTTTGATGACTCAGTATTTTCAGAAAACAATGTTTCATCAGAAAGCTCCCACTTTAGACTGATTTTTTAAACACATCAGGATTTTATACAGTAAACTAGGGGATAGACAATATAAAAGGCATTATTATTATGTCTTTTGTATCTTTTCCACTTCAAGAAAAATATTTAAATATATCACAAAGGTATTAAGGTGTTTTGCTGAACTATTTTTAGTAGGTTGCCTTATTTATCTAGAGCTAAACTTGATATTCCTGCTAACTCACATCTAAGCAATTGCTGAACATGAGCCAGAGTTCACTTAATGTTTTGATAGGAAACATTAATTATTTTAACATTTTAGAAATGCATATATGCCAGATCTATACTCTGGAAATGATGTGTACATGTATAATGATGAGAAGGCTCCCTCCACTAAAATACTTACAGTATAACAAAACCAATGGCCATGAGAGCTTACAATCCAACTTAAACAGCATATGTGCATAATGTACCACTGACACCATATTGTAATTTACAGGAGGAATTGCTGAATGAAAGAGAAAGATAAAATTTTAAGTGAAATTTAATAGTGAAATATGTCACCGGGCAAAAATCATTATTCAAAGTAATGCCAAAGTGAAAAAAGAGCAATTTAGCTAATTTGAAGACTAGGCTATCTCAAAAGTACTAAACTTCAGTAGTGTCTTTAACTACTCCTTAGCAGATGGCTAAGATTGTATCAAAGCTCCAGAATATTAGACTGAAGGCCAAGTACCCAAAAGAACACACCAAATGCTTTTATTTACTAATTTCAAGTCTCTGCCACACTATTGCCATAGTGCGGTGATTATGCCATCATAGATGGAGTCACAGGCAGATGAGACTTCAGCAATGAACTGCTACATACTTGATCTACCACAGAAGCTCAGCTCTTTGGCAAGTACAACGCTGCTGTTAGATGAATTGAACTTTGCTGAGCAGGTGTTTGAGGATAACAGGTAATAGCAGTTACTTATCTTCTCAGCAGAGAGTAAAGAAAGAAAGAGTGCAAATTCCACTTAAAGTCTGCTTCTATTGCTTTATTTCTTCAGGAATTACATGAAGTGCCAAACTCAACCTACAGTATTCCATCCCACCTGAACAAATGTTATCACATCAGAACAAACATTGTAATATTACAAAGTTAGCTGTAACACTGCTAGGAGCATTAAGAAAATATGCTTTTACCTACCTATATGAAGACAAATAGTGATATTACCTCTTGAGACCACATTTGCTGATTTGGGTTTCTCTGAGTTACTACAGATTAATCTCTTTTTATCTGCTGGCTGCTCAAATGTCGCAACTCTTCAGCGCATCCCATTCATCTCCTTATCTATATGTACTGCTTTTATTTCAGAAAACCAGAATCATCTTGATTTTATTCAGTGTCATTGAACCAAAATGACCCCTCAGATGTCCAGATCATTTAACACAACTTTCACTACACATACATCAGGGACCCTACCACCAAATCATCAAACTAGAGAATTAAACTGTGTTGGCCCACAGAGTTTAATGGAGATGTAACAAAATGTCTCAAGAATTAGTGAATGGCAGAGAGTGGTTTGCAAGCCTTATAACGCTATCTCCAGGTTTTGGACAGAATGACAGGAAAGAGATATTTTAAAGGCAATAACGTTTAAAACTTTTTTATTAAAGAAATATCTTAACTCTCAGTGCACTGGAAAACTCATTTGTTCAGCCCTCTTCAGAGCATCACCAACAACAGTTTGGAAAAGACTGTGAGTGAAATACAGACTTTGTGAAGCTCATGACTTAAGTGAATTTAGCTCCACTGATACCTTCATCGTACAGAGATCCGTCACATTTACTGCTTACAAAACTGGTCTGATGAATTTAGTTACTGAAGGGAGTCTGGTTTTAATTCCTATAACTACTATTTCTTTCAATTTAAACTGATTAATAATAAACGTTACAGCATTTCAGAGGAACAGCATATAAATTAACTACAAACTGAAGCCCTAGCCCATGGCAATAAGATACAAAGCTCTCCTTTATGTCAGCTCAGATGCAGCTTTCAAGCATGTTCTAAAGGTACTTCTTCTGGATAAACATTCTACTTTATAGATATAAATTACAGTTTATTGCCAGCTGTTTAAAATATCTGTGATTTGGTAAGATGAGCCTTGCTAACCTCCAGCTGTCTCCCATTTACTTGAATTGGAAAAACACTGGGTAAATTGCTGCCCATGGAGCACAAACATAAGCAACTGAAGTAGCCATAATTTGTTGGAGTTTTAGATCATCCTAATTTAGATATTTTTCAAAAGACATAATGTAAAGTAGACTCCACTTAATCGCCACCCTGATAAATAACTCTATTGGGAAGATAATATAGTTAGTAGAAGGGTAAATTAGAAGCAAATTGTAAAAGCCATTCTGCATCCATGACATACCCAATGTGCTTGGAATGAAGATGTTTGATGGGCTGATGCATAGAAGTGTACAGTGAACTACTACTGTACATGGCACAGCTGTTTATTATCTTCAGGGGACTTTCTCATGCTCTTGAATTGATATTTACACAACCTCATAGACATAATTAAAGAAAAATTAGAAAGTTTCTTACTTCACTGTGCTCTTGGGTAACAATACGAACACAGCGTTCCGTGTGCTCTCAAGAGGGCATTTAAATATATTTCTTTACAAAAAACTACTGTAAGTCATGATGTAGTGTACAATCAGGATATGTACCTGAGCTGCCTGTCATGGTAGCAGAGAGAAGGGAACCTCAAGAAAACAGAATTGACAGCACAGAAGAAGATATGTCTCAGCAAATCTGTAGCAATGTCTAATTATCGGTGATATTTATGTGCTTCTATATGTTAAACAGAAACAACATATGGGGTGAATATTGGTTCATATTACACTATCTGACAAAGGTATCTGTAGACTGCTAGGTACTGTTATCACTAAACTAAAACTGCAAGCTCAAGAACCAATAAATAAATAGCTTTTCAATACATTACAGACCCCAGTATTTTTATTCTCCATCAAAACCACATTTACTATTTCCTTTTGAAGGCTATTTATAACCACAAAGGCAATTTTGTCCTCTTTGACTAGTTAAAACCTTAATCTCTGGATTTCTGGTATAGAAGATATTCTTCATAAAATGATTTTTAGCTGTTACAACTCCCTTCTATGTCTCCTAGCTGAGGCTGAGCCTTCTCCCTTTTTCCAGGGTGCATCGAAGTCCAGTTTAGAAGACAAAAAGAAGGCGGCCGTAGCAGGAGAGAAGCAAAGAAAGAAAAACGTGCAAGGAAAGAAGACAGAACTGCAGAAGGTAGAAGGGTGGCTGACAGCCCTAGAATCCCCCAGGATCGCAGTCAGCAGTGAAGAGAATTACCTTGCGGAAAAGACACAGCTGGCAGGAAAGATGTCAACCACAGGAGGTAAAGAAAAATGCAGGCAGGAGGAGAAACTAGCAAGTCATGCCGTGGACAGGAGTGCCTTGGGACTAACACAACATGAATATGATGGCCAATGACTTAGAAATGTGCGTGCAACCCACAAATTAATATAACACTTGATTACCCCATCAATCCAAAATGATTTCCTTGGACACCAGTGGAAGAGAGCACTCAAATTACCTCTTCACTTCCTGACAGCCATGGTTCGAGAGCACCTTATACCCTAACACCCAAGGGTACTAACCAGTCATTACCTCACATTTCCTTGTTTCCCTAATGGGCCCCGTTTCATCTCCCTGGGTATTAAGAGCTGCTTCACAGCACATCCACACAAGCAATCTGTAACAGTGCACTTAACCAGTCAGCAGGGGTACTGAATAATGAGCCCATTTGTACCATCCTCCCAACCCTGACCTGAAAGCATCACTACGCTCAAGGAGCAATATTTTCAAGGTACTTCCATCTAACCAAATTTCCAAGTAGCAAAGGAGTACTCTTATTGTTACGGTGCTTCTTATACGGTATATAAAATGAGATTTTTACTGTATAGCCAATAAAAAGTATTTCAGTCTTTTTGCATTGGCAGATAGCTAATAATAACATGTCTACTCAACATAACAACGTAATGAAAGAAAACCAGAAGCAAATGAGAATCTTCATTCTTTCCTCTTCCATATTATGTCACAGGACATACTCAATTAGTGGCCAAACACTTGATAATCCTATGCTTGCACTCAGAACAAAAAGATAAAATAACAGTTTGGTTGAAAATCTTTTAAGATAGGTGTGCAAGAGTAAGAACTTTCTGAGTTCTGCAATGGCCAAAAAAGAAAAAACAATCCTTTGATGCTACAACACCTTCCTCTTCTCTGTTTCTGCAAAAAGAAAATGCAGTCCTTTTTCATACAGAAGGAGTAGCTGGAGCTTTATACAAATTAAATGCTTTGGAGTGAATTCTATCTTCTATTCTGGATCAAGAGACAGATCAAACATATTTCTGACCAACAGGAAATAATAACTACGACCGTATTTTCACTTGCCTCAGTTCCTGCTAGGATCAAAGCCAAGGCTGTCAATCTTAATTTATGGTTACATATTCAAAATATTTTCAGTATCATTTAGGATTTTTTAAGCAGTTGGCACTGAGCAATATCTGAAACCATCCCACTGTACTTAACTAAGGCAGTATTTCTTCCCATCAGATACAAGTATGGCAATCTCCTTCATGTCTAATTCTTTGACAGCAATTCAGTTTTAGATGGCTTATAATAGGCTCTGCCTGAATTCTGCCAGGATTGAATTGTTATTGATTGGTAGGAGGCAATGGTGTAGAAGGGTGCATTTCCACAGCTCGTATTCGGACAGGTCACATCTTTTGACAGACGATTTTGTTAGAAAACTTGAGGACATTGTGAGCACTGATTATTACACACCCTTGCCTTTTTTCCATCGCTGCAAGCTCAGTTCCTTACTCTACAAAAGACATGAGTAATTTGCTTTCAAAGGTCTATATAGAGGTTCTTTCATATGAGACATTATATTTGGTCTTTCTTTGTACATAATTTTGCTTCAGATTACTCTGAAATGGTACATTAGGTGTGCAAAAATGAAACATTACAGTTTTAATTTTTATCATACTACCCTGCCTGGGCCAAATCCAGCCATCAGTGAAGCTGATGGAACTATCCTGCAAGGAGTAAGAGTGAGCCTGACAATGTTCTTTGTTGTTTTCTCACAGAAGCTCCCATGTGTCAAAAAGGTCAGGTCAAAAACTTCCAAAAACCCCAATCTTACTCTGCAGGCAGCAAGTTAGTGTATTTTTCGCCTTCTTTTTATCATCAATATCAGAATTGTTCTCATTTGTTTGAGGAACATATGGCTCTCACTAATCAAAGTCATGCCCAAAAATCTCCATGGGTTGCACAATCTTAGGTTTTCAAATAAAAGAGGGAGGGAGGAGGGAAGAAAGAAAGCCCAAACCTCACTCTACTACGTGTCTAAAAGAATACCATGTTCTATTTGAAATCAAAGCTGCCACAGACAAGTTTTAAAATCAGCTGAGCTTCAATTCTGCTGTTGTCACTCTTGTTGATGTAGAAAATACTAGTAATTATCAAACACAGTCCCAGGATATCAGCTGGGAGTTTTAATCAATCCACTATAAGAGAGTTTAGGAAGGAGAAACAGGTTGCAGGCAACAGATGCCAAGTGCCAGTTTCCTACCTCAGCACAGCCTACCAGCCTGAGTGAAGTTTCCTTATAAGCGTATTTTTCCCATCACAGCAGGCACAGCTTCTCACTCTACAGAAGATGCAGAAGAAGAGTAACTAAGCTGATGAAGGGCCTGAAGAACAAGTCTTATGAGGAGTGGCTGAGGGAACTGGGGTTATTTAGTCTGAGGAAAAGAAGGCTGAGGGGAGACCTTATCACTCTCTACAACTAC
The DNA here is from genome assembly GCA_025331215.1 of Actenoides lindsayi. NCBI lineage: Eukaryota > Metazoa > Chordata > Aves > Coraciiformes > Alcedinidae > Actenoides > Actenoides lindsayi. The sequence continues at coordinate 32,210 of WTSP01005159.1, forward strand.
CTGAAAGGGGGTTGGAGAGAGTTAGGTGCTGGTCTCTTCTCACAAGTAGTGATAGAACAAGAGGGAATGGCCTCAACCTGCACAAGGGGAGGGTTAAACTGGACATTAGGAATAATTCTTTCACTGAAAGGGCTGTCAGGCACTGGAACAGGCTACCCAGGGAGGTGGTTGAGTCACCATCCCTGGATGTGTTTAAAAGCCGTATAGATGTGGTGCTTGAGGATACGGCTTAGTGGTGCACTTGGTAGAATAGGGGTAATGGTTGGACTCTATGATCTTAAAGGCCTTTTCCAACCTTGATGATTCTGATTCTATGATTCTAAGATGTACATCTCTGTGCTGCTGTGTGAGTCAAGCCCATTCACATTCTTTTTCTACACTTGTAAAGGCCAAAATACACCAAGTCAACAAAAAATTATGTATCTGACTTCAGAAGATGAAATAATTAGTAACTTAGAACTGCTTTGTTTTAAACTGTTAGTGGTTTAAACATCTTAATTTCAGAGTGAATTATACAATTGGTTTTGTTGTCTTGTTTATTGACCTTTTTTTGTATAATTAGGATGCAGTAATTTACTTTGTATCTCTTCAGTTTAATTGAGTTAATAATATCTATTAAGAAGCATGACACCACGCAACCAGCAACTTGGCTGGAAAGCTGGGGTAAGAGTTTTCAATGGACTAAAGAATTTCAAAGGGCAACTTTTCTTCCAGGACTGTAATCTATAAAAGTTAGCTTTCTGTTGAAATGACACAGCTGCTTCCATATTTTGGTGCTTCTGTTATTGCTCTTGTGATAGATCATATTAAAAAGTCTTTCTTGACATGCCATGGTTCTCCCTGATGATATTGTTATCATGAAACACTATCTACTGTATCAATAACAGCAAATAGGAGCAAGGACAGTCTGTATTGAAGAGAAAACCTTAGGTTTCAGTTGGTGTGTAATAACTGAAATTGCCTCCTTGGAACTCTATCAATACAGCCCATACAGCACATCCATCTACACTGGGGAGTAGTATGTTATCAACCCTTCAACTTTTCATGACCCAACCAGTCTGGAAAAGATCTCATCTCCACTCAGACAACGTCAAGGGATGACAGGCTCACCTGAGGGCTGGGTCCCACAGTAATGGATAGTATCTTTGGCACCAGGTTGCAGGTGAAGAGCACACCTTTGCCAGCTGCTATGTGGCACGTCAGCCTTTCCCCAAACTGAAATCCCATTTGGTGCTTGCCACTGGTTAAGTAATCCCATGGAGGCAACTGCACCTCTAGGCCACACAGTATCTCACACACAATGGAAAGGATTTGACTTGGCTGGTGTTGCTGGCATAAAGTTATTATGGAAAAACAAAATAAATTATATATATTGGGATACACTACCTTGATGACAGGAAAATAGAACCTACTTTTGTGGATGTGCCAGAAAAAGTTCATCTTAAAAATGGCCATGAGTAGAATAACTATATTCATCAAACAGCCTAAAAGCATAAACCTTGACTTCCCCTAGAATTTAAATCCTGTAGATAAAGATTACTGTTAATAATCCCTAAAACTGGTGGAGCTATTCACTAGTAACTGAAAAAAACTTGTTTAAAAAGAGCCACATCTGTTAATAGACATATATCTAATGCTGGCTCCCACATGTTCTGTGCACGTGTAACACTTGCCATATCCAAATTGTGGGTAAATATTAACTGACTGATCTTTATATATCACAGAGAGGAAAATTTATGTAAATGTTCTTCTCCAGACATTAAAAATAGGAAAACAGGGAAGGAAAGTGCATTAACAACTAGTGTAGCCATGGAGGACTCTTCATAAAACTGCATGTGACAAAAACACGGAAGCACCACATGGTAAAAATGTAATATTACAATCTTAGCTGTTAAACACAGCACTAAAAAGGGATGGACCAATCCAATAAATGAAATGTCAGGAAAAAAAAAAAAAAAAGAAGCTGCATGAGGTGAAGAAAAAGTTCAGTATCATTTCTGTCATTCCAAGACAGAACCAGTCTCACAGCTCCTCAGACATCAATCTGTCACCAGACAATATATCCATCCTGCATCTATAGCTCACAATACACTTTGCTGACTGACTTGCCAGCATGGTTGATATGGGCATTCTATGTCCAGCACTGCCTGCATTCAGAGCACTTACAGACAACTCTGTGTGGCCACTAGTTCAGAAGTACCAAATAACGTAGTTAAGCTAGCAGAAGTTGACTGGTATTAGCACTTTCTGCCTCAGAAACAGTGGTGAGGTTCAGAAGTAGAGAGTGTCCAAGCAGAAACAGAACTCATAGGAAAATGGGGAAAAAAACCCAAAACACAATAAACCAGGAAAATCATCCTATAAAAAACTTGCAAATGCAAGAATTCAGAATGCAGAAAATTCAGAACAGAGTAGCCTTACCCTAGACCAATTGGTTGTATAAAGGGCCAAGCACAGTTTTACTCCTGAAGGAGCCTTGGCTTTTGAAACTGAAGATCCCCACAGTCTGAGGCTGAGATTTACCCATTAAATGCAAGTGAATACTTAAGTCCTGTATTCTGGCTCACTGCAATATTAATTTTGAAAGTATCTATAAAATTCAACCTTCCAGTGCCACAGCCAGCAGCAAGACTTCCTAAATTAGCAAAAGTAATAAACAAGAGCCTCATTAAATCTTGCTCTTCCCTGGTTTTTATCCCTCTAATGAAGTTCTCTGTCCTGTAACTCCTCTCATTTCCCTAATTCTCTCTTCATCTCAGATTTCTTTATCCTTTGATATGATGGAGTCTCCTGTCGTAAGTAATGATAGAGTTACATTTTCTAGAGGGCAGAGTTTGAAAAGGACAGGAAGGCATGTTGCTCTTAAAACTGTGGCCCAGCAAGGCAGATGGCTCATTAATGTACCAGTCTTGCCCTCTCAGCAAGTTAAAAAACACACACTCACTTACACAGAGGGGTCAGCCTGTGAGGCACACTCCCTCTGCTAGCTCAAGTCTGGCTGCTTCTACTCAAGTTGCCTTCTGTACTGCTTAGGTTCACCTTTATGAAGCAATGAAGTGAAAGATTCCTTTTAAAAGATGTTGGAACAGCTCTTGATGTAATTCTTATAGCTTAGAGTCTGGCAAATTCTGAAATTTTTGAGATCAGAAAAAAACCCCTCCTTGGTACCATGTTTCTTTGCAGACATCATTAACTCAGTTAAACAAAAGAAAAATAAAGTAATTTACTCCTTGCTAATTACACACACACACAAAAAAGTTTAACACAAGAAAACAAGTGCAAAAAACTAATATAATTCACACTGAAATTTAGATTTAAAAAAACAAAACAAAACACCCTTGGCTTCTATTAAAGCAAGTAATAAAATAAATGTATTGTTACTAATTATAGTAGTTCATCTCCTAAAGTCAAATACATACAACTGTGATGACCTTATATATTTTGACAAATGAAACTTGAAAGAACAAACACAGCTCATCAGAGCAGTTTCCCTCAGCAAGGAAATAATGTCAAGGCTATAAGCACAGAGTTTTCCCTGCTTTTCTGTCTTTAAAGAAGGTATCAAAAACACATTGACAAAGTCTGACAACCACATATGATCCCAGGAAAAGCTTGGCCACCTTATTTTTCTTCTTCTTGTCATTTGAAGAATGGGAATGAGATTCTGTTACGCCATGCATTGCCCCATCAGGACTCCATCGACTATTTGCTACTGGAAAGTGCATTGCTGCTCCACTTCCATACTCTAATACCACCAATCTTTTTTATACTGGATTTTTTCCCTAAATAATGAGGTTTACTTGCAGTAATCCCTCTCCTACCTCTGTAGTGCAGGGTTAGTACTCCAAACCCACTTCAGCAACAGGAAGGAGATAATGGCAAATTGATCTATTTCTGAAAATCTAAAGGTTGCATTATGATGGGAAGCACAGTGAATTCATGGAGGAGAAAATATCAAGACTTCTCCCATTTGAAGTTATCTCCTCAATCTCAATATTGCCACTGAACACCCCAGCATTCCCAGACCCTCATGACTGTGAGGGATTACTGCTGTTTACTATCCCAGACACTCTGTTTATTAGCACTGTGCACCCTGGTTAACAATGTCATTTAATACCAATGTTTTTCCAGATTTTGTATCTCTTTCGTACATTTTATTTTTCACAAATTCAACTTTCAATGCAGTTCCTATTAAGCAAAGTCATATTTGTTATGCAGTCTTCAGCTGTCATGGAAATTCAATAAATGAAGCTTTACCAAAGTGTCAGAAATGAAGATATGCTTACTGAGGGATCTCTGTGATTCTGAGACCTTTAAAAATTGAAAGGATCGTTCTAGTTTCTAATGAGAAATTCTTCTGAGCCTCCGATGAGAAAGGAAAGAGAGGTATCAAGGCATAAGACTTGTGTTTCTTTCATGTGTTTCTACAGATCTCTTATCTGTGGATCTGATCTCAAGGGGCAATGCTTGGGATCTTCTGAGTTTCACAGAAACTATGAAGATTTCCAACCTTTTGCAGGAAAAGGCTGTTTGTTGGGATTTTTTGGTTGTTGTTTGTAAAACAGCTCAGTTTACTAATAAAACCAATCCTGTCTACCTTAGCTACTGCAGCTCAAGATCCAGACATGTTGGTAGGACAGTAGGTGGGGAAAAAAAATGAAGTGAGCATGTCTTCCTGTAGGTCACACAGATCCCGCTGTCTGTGGATCCCTGCTGAGATCCTCCTTCCTAATTGATTGTCTTGCCCAGCAGGAGCCTGCAGACTCTCCAGGAGCTAAAGGAATGGGAGCTGCACTTTTTAGCAGTAATAAGTGTTGTTAACAAGGCAATTCTGCCAAGAGGGTTGAAGGCATCTGTTATTTTGTAAAACACTTGGATGATATATGCACTGTACCTGTTTAAGTGTGTACACTGATTCTTCTGGATGTAATGTATCAAAGCAGCAAAATTACTGCCCGATAAGCCCAGGCAGAACTCTTGAGCAACAAGAGAACTGATCTTATTTTACTCTGAGTTAAGGATAGTTGACTTTTTGTCTATTAGTGTAGCTTTTGATGTTATAGTGTAATTAAATTTGAACCCAATGTGCCCAACTTCTGCAACAAATGATATATATTTCTCTTTCTTCTCTTTGTGTATATATCCTGGCTGACTGGAATCACTGTGGCAAGCTGTAAATGATGTATGAAATGAAAAATCTCTGCTCACTGCAAAGAGAGAATATAGATAGGGCTCAGCAATTGCTGCTGGGCTATGCTATTTGCTGAAATATTCAGCTCGAATGCAATCACACAAGCTTGCCAGTGCTGACACTGGGCAGCAAGTTGCATATATCATTTTTCAATCTTACTCAGGACCAAATGACTACGTAATAGCTGGCATGATAAATTCAGAAAAAAATTACAAAGGTCCTAAACCAACTTCAGCTGTTGTGTTTGTTTGTTTTTTATTTACTCAACTGATTAACCTTCTACTGCCTCTGTCCCACTAATGCTCCGAGCTTTAGAAATTCACAAAGTGACACCAAGAATGCTGGATAGCTGGGAAAAAAAGCCTAACAACAAATGGTTTGACCAGTCTGGAAGTATTTTAGACACTATTTAAAATATACTGAATTAATGCCATGATTCTTACAGTGCACTGCAATCAGGAGGGTTCCACGAACATCTTTGACTACAGTGAGAGGCAAAGAGTCTCTGCATCCTATAGTATAGTGACATAGAAATGTATCTGTATCTCAGCACAAGTTAAAAAAAAAATACTATTTGCATTCCAGCACAGGACTGTTGGTACATCAGAGATACTTGTGTTTACTGTTGGGACTCAGGCTATGATTTAACAACATACAGACTTTTGCAGATTATGTAGTTCCTGCTAAACCCACACTCCCCAGTTGTTGTCATCCCACATCTCACAGTTTCCTCCATTTTACCAAGGTAACTGGAACACAGCCATGCTGTGAACTGACTCAGGAATCTGACCTGATTAAAAAAAAAAAAAAAAGAATAGAATGGAAAGCAGTATTTTTGGTAAACCAGACAAGTTCTCCCTAAACAGAGGGAAGGACTAGATGAAACATGAGACCGTGCACAAGATTAATTTAGGGCAAGGCTGGAGCTCATTCTGTTATTAGGAGCATCCAGAGTGGGTACCCAAACACCACAAAGAACTGTTTGGAAGAGCTGTCAATTACAAACCTAAGAGTGGGAAGGGGAAGGGAAAGGATGGCAGCTGAAAAGAGGGGTGACTGTCTTGGCAGTAAATCCGTGACTTCTGTCTCCTGTGATGATTGTAAGCCTGACTGACAAAATGCAGATCATGTAGCACCTATGGGGTTCTCTTTAAAGATTTTTATTCTTGAAGCCCTTCAAAGATCACACAACGAGTTGAAATTTGAGATTTCTTTCTGGCTCTGTGTTCTTCCTTCCCACTCTTCCATTGAGCTGGCTGCAAAGGTTAGAAACTTGTCTCACCTCCCCTGAAGGCAACCAGCAAAAGGGAATCTCAAAAAAGGCTTTAAAATCCACATACTTTAAAATGTATTAACTGTTAAACTTTGGTTTTGTTCAGGCATTTTTACATACACGTTTTCATGCATTATGGAAGTTTGGAAGTCTAGCTTTACATACTAAATGTTTAACCTTCAAGGCACATTTTTGACTTCTTACCCCTTCTAAGTGGGTGTTAATTCACACTAGTCAAGAGGGCACAAATTTGAACAGAAGATCTCTTTTCCAATGTTATTTCCTCCAGACCTTTCAAAGATAAGGTTAGATATATGTGTCTGATTGAAAAGTGGTGCAAGCAGTTAATGGCCCTCAAAGCACTAGTATAGCACCTCCAGGCCAGAGTTGATGAACTGAAGGAGCAAGGAAATATGGATGTCTCTACAGAAACAGCAAAGCAGTCCTACATCAGAGCTGGCTATCCTTATCATGCAGCAGGGAACGCAGCACATCGAAGGGGAGTTGGGAGGAAGGTCACTATTTTAAACCTATCAACTGTAAGAGAAAGAGAGAAGACTACACTGTAAAATCTACTTAAATTGATACAGATACAAGGCCAAATGATAGAAAACAAAGAAGCATCATTGTTTTAATTATCTCTTGACCAGGGAATGAACTCTAACTGCACAAGGTATTTTATCTAAGCTCTTTTTCCTCGTGTTTAAACAGTGACTAGTACAATGACAGCATGGTCTGCAAATAAGGCTGCTGTGCCTTACTGTAGTCTGACTATTTTATGTACACAATATTTATTCGAACATCTACAATCTCCAGTCATGAGGCAGGACCCCACTGAGAAAACCAAGTCTCATAAAACAGCAGTAACAGGCAACTTCAGCCCTTTGTATGTAAACCAGATTGCTGTTAGAGCCTGAAGATGAGCAGAACTCCATCTGTGCACAGTTTTCTGCATGTGTGTGTGTGAAATGTTTCTGCATTCTGTGTGTGATCAGGTGCTTAGTGCCTGAGCCATCATTTGCTGCCTTCCTGCAGCAGGGAAGGCCAGCTGGGAGCTCCCACTGCAACTTCAGCACAGCTTACCAGGGAGATCTAAAAACTGAGATGCAGCCCCCGTGGCTAACAAATATGGACAAACCCAACTGAATATTCTGAGAGGCTAGGAAAGATTAGGAGAGGGATTTTTTTAACTGACTGCTGTGGGGACATTACTGCCTTTATTCATAGCCAGCAAAAAGAGATACAGGAAGATGGACCCAAAGAAAACTAAGATCAAATTTGAATATTGAAAGCAAAAGAAATAAAATAAAATTAAAGTATTTAGTTCTAAGAATCAAGAAAACAGGGAGGCTAATGCTTTAGAATAAAAGAAAATAAAGGGCATCAGAAAGAGACAGAAGCTAAGTCCAAAACTACTGAATTACTTTTGTCCTGAGACTCTGCACTGAGGCCGTAACTTCTCTGTAGAGTAACTGAAGCAGGGTGCATCTAATGTATGAATGTCAAAGAGGTGTGTCTGGGGCTGTGAGCTGTCTCTTTCCTTTCCTTCTCCTGCAAGAGCTTCTCCTGTGGTACTCCTTAGAGCCTTGACAGGAAAGATGCTGCAGTGGCTCCATGAACTGTTTTGCATTTCCTCCCTCCAGAAGAAACTGAGTTTGCAACTTACACTTTGATTAAACTTAGCAAAAGTAATATTTTTTTGTAAAATAAAGAAGGGATTTATTACCTATTCTCAAGACCAGACTGTTAGCTATAGCACTGGATACAAAAGGTCACAAGTAAAACCCAATTTTACCCTAATCTTGCTTCAATTAAAGTTTTCTATTTACCAGTGGAATACTTTTCTAATTGCTTACTCTTGTTACATGGGATTTCAAGATGTATTTGACACACTGGAGACAAAGGTTAAGGTTAACAAATATAACCCTTCTCCTGAATGCCACTGTCAGAGATCAGCAATTTTATCTTATGTGACCTAAGAGTATGTTCATTTTGAATTCTAGTCTGAGATGCAAATAAAAATGTTCTTGCTGGCTCTGCCAACCAGCTGTCTTGGGTATCATCTCCCGCCCGTTACACCTATCAGAGCAAAGATATATGGGTTCCCAAAAACCTGTTAGTGGCTTCTTCCTGATTATTTTGGGCGTAAAAGAGTTATTGCCTCTTTGCACCTGCCAACTGGCTGTTTATCCTCCATCTGATCCATTCATTACATGTAAGTTATTGACTCATTCTTGTCATCGATCATAAGACTGGTGATACACACTTCCTGTTTGGTTTATGACTTATTTCACTAGCTTTCTAAGCTGCCGTTGTACATGACATTCCTAACAGCTGTTTCTGGGGCACAGGGCCAATGCATTCTGCAGCAAGTCCTACAGTTTTAGTTCTCATGTTCCTCCTAGGTTTCCTACCTACAGGACTTGAGATGCATGGTGCATGTCTGCCCCAGATGTGTAGGTAGGACACAGATAAGGCTCTGCACCTAGGAATGAGAACATCCCCTCAGAAACAGCCATACCATAGACTGGGGTTGGCTACAGAAGGAAATCCATGTTAAGTGCAATAGCACATGGAGACAAGCTAATCTTCATGCAAATATCCTAAGGGAACTTCAGAATGAAATGGCTGAGATGAATATAAAAAAAAGTTATCAACTTAAAATTATGTTCTACTGCAGGGGACTTGGGGCATTGTTAATTTGTGTTTATCCCTCAGAAAGGTAGTGGGGTGATTCTGGAAGCCAGGCATTAGTAAGGTTTTTTAAACAACAAGGTGTTGAAATAACTGCAACAAGAATAAATTACATGTGTTAGGGACAAGCAAGCACAGCTCCTACGAAAGAAGATGTGTCACTGTCATCTATTTAGCACTTTGGGGATTGTAAACAAAACTGAATGAGGAGGAAAGAGCAAATATTTATATGGGCTTCTAAAGTTTTTGACAAAAGAAACCAGGTTTTGAAGTCAAACAATGTCATAGATTAAATACTAACTTGAAGACAAGAAAGTATAAATAAAGGAACAGATTTCAGTCTGGTAACTATATGGGATTGAAGCCTACTGGTTATTCTGTTTGTGGTTTTCTTAATTTATCTTTTAAAGTCTTCAAATCAGGAATATTCTCCTAAAACACCTGAATAACAAGACCTCTGTCTTGACTGGAATTTCATACGCTCACATGAGAAAAATTTAGGTAAGTGACTTTAACTTTAGATTTTATAGTTACTTGTGTTAGCAAGGAGAAATCTCCTATCTATGGAAGTCACCTTCCTCTTTTTGGAAGAATTGTGCTGGTACCTAATATAAGAAGGGGGGAGCAGATGGAAGTTTAAGAAGTACTGCCAGTCATTAACCCAGTGAACATCAGAAAAGGAATTTTTTGGTGGATTCTAAATTTTGAACATTAGAGGGAATACAAATGCCTAGGTAAGAGCAGTCCTAGAGACATCAGAGTTTGTCTGAAATATTTTTTGTACTCTTCTGCTAATCTGATGATTTTTAATTTTTCATACTTCCTTAGGAGTCTGCTCACACATATTTATTGGCTAAGGGACTTTGTGAAGAAGAGTGTCATGGATACTTTTATGAGGAAAGAGCAGAACTAGAAACTCTTTCTTCTTGCTGTTGAAAGCATCCCCATTTTAAAATAAGAACCAGGAGAATGGGGTGACAAAAAGCCATGTGCCAGTACTATAGTCTCTGATAATATATTAGGCCATTTATGATAATTGACCACTTCTGTCCCTTCAGCTTTGCCATCTCTCAATTCATTTGCATAAACAATAAAAAACTTAAACTTCCTAAAAGATTAAAAAATAAAATAAAATCCAAGAAACTTGTGCTGAAACATAGGAAGTCATCCTAAACTCTTCTGTGTCTCAAGCAAAGCACACAGAAAAGGTATTCACTGCACAGAAAAGCAGGGGCAGACAAGAGCTCTACAGCAACTGCAAAGGCAAATGGAAAGTAAACTACAGCAATCAGCAGTAACTATGAACTGAATGAAGGAGAGAAATGATAGTGGTGCCTCCAGTACTGTTACCATTAACACAGCAAGAGGAGAAGATAGATTTCTGACCTTTTACTACGTGAAAATATTTGATCAGCATGTCTGAAACATTCACACCAACAGTGTAAGCATGTTGCTCTTACCAGAAATACTCAGGGCTGTACAAGAGGAGTATATTTTGTTTCTCTGGCTATACAACATCAAACATTTTTTTAAAGCACTCTCTCTTACTCAATAAGCCAATCCTTGAGACAGACTAAGCCCACACCCCCAAAAAAGGCAAAGTATGAAGAAACTGTTTTCTTCATTAATACTTGGGCTTGTAACCTCCTTCAGCAATTGATAGTATCTTTTGAAAATAAGATAACTGTTCTTTACACCTCTGGGTTTAACACAGATCACATATCGGAGCTTCATGACCAACTTAACATAAGGCCCTTTCCCTAGGGCTCCTTCCCTGGCATTATTATTGCTGCTAATATTTTAAGTGTAGTGTGAAATGGCCAATTCACACATGTGCCACATTGTGCATGCTGCCTGAACCTGCTGGAACATGATTTTCATAAGAATGATGAGAGTAATAAACATCTTCTGGCAGAGGATCACAAAATCCACACACATTTTACTGACGCAGTAATGGGCCATAAAACTCTTAGAGAACTGCAGGAGAAAAGCAATGTACATACACATGCAGAAATTAAAAGAAGCAATGTGAACTTGGTGGAAAGTTGTTCTTCTAGACATTTAGAAAAGGCATGTATAGCAAGAGAAAACTACATACATAGTAGCTCTCACGATAGTCAGAGAAATGAAAGCGTACTATTTTCTAAGACCAGATTTTATGGGAGAACTTTCAGGGATCCAGTCTCAGCAGTTGCCTCAACTGGATCCCACGTTAGAGTCCTCCACACGGGCTGTAGCAATGTTGCAACTGTAATTCTGCAGGCAGAAGTCTTAAAATGTACTCTCTCCTACTAACGTATGGATTACTGGTACTTTCACTGGATGACCAGTAGGGAGGATCCCCAGGATTTACTCTGCTTCACTAACCAAGTCTAAACCTTACTGAAAGAGTTTCATTTTTTTCACATCTTTTGGCTAATCTGCCATGGTCTTTCCAGAAGCACTGGTAATAGGAATTGCTGTCATGCAAACCTAACTTCCTGGGATCAGGAAGAGTCTGACAGCATTTGATTACTGACACAGAGCTGGATTTTCTCCAAACCAAGGTCCAGTCAGAGGGATCATAAAATTGCTATGGATTTTCTAAAGCTGACAGTTGAAATTCAACTTTTATGTTAGAAGAATTCCACCAGCAGATCAGGAAGGTCTTGGTAACTTGTATGTAAAACACAAGTAAGAGTGAGGAAAAGACTTCAAAATTTTTTTTAAGTGAAAACTCTGATCATCTCTCTCCATGATTCAGATTACCTACTTACACTGTCAAGGCAGCAAGGCAAGTTTTTGCTTATCAAGGAACCAATTTGAAGCCTGAAATTGTAAAGTAATTGACATTCTGCATGCTGCTGCTGCTTCAAAGAGACTGAGGGACTGCAGCTCCTAGTGTTGCCAGCAGCATGTAGCAAGTATTTCCTGCATTTGCTGAGAAGCTCTGAACATGAAGAGAAACACTGACTAGCTGATGACTAAGGTAACAAAAAGCAGAGTTTTTTTGCCATGAAGTTAATGAAAGCACAGTCTTAGGTGCATAGGAGAACAAAAGCCTCTTCTTTTTTTTTTTTTTTTTTTCTCATTTTAGAAAATTAATTCGGATCATGAAAGTAACATGTATTCAAATAGGATGAGCTCTGAATCAAAAACAGTAAACGTGTGGGAGAAAAAATATGGTGGAAGGTAAATCTTTGGCACTGAAACAAGTGCAATCAACATGGCTTAACCAAACAGAACCACAGAATGTTGGGGGGTGGAAGGGACCTCCGAAGATCATCAAGTCCAAGCCCCCTGCCAGAGCAGGATGCTCCCCATTCTTCTGTTCCATGTTAGAGATGTGCTGTTCAGCCATGCCCTTCCTACATTGCTTCTGAACAGCTTCTGGTCCTTGCTATCTCTTGCCAGAGTTTTGCTTTCAGAGTTTTTAACTACTAGTGACTAGTATAAGTGACTAATTCCTGGTGTAGAAGCAAACTGAATGTGTCTTCTTCACTGAAAAGCTGGGTAGGACACACACGCAAAAACTTTGTTATGTTTTTTATCTTGTTCCTTCTTGAATGTCAACGTTAGTCCTGTACCAGGTTTCCCAGAAAGTGCTTCTAGATGAAGGAACTCTTCCATACATATGTTTTTAAATATTCCTCCAGCTGCCCAGTGGCACACGTGCTGTGGTCTCACACAAACCATCAAACTCCAGATATTTCGTTGGACTTTTTCTGACACTTGCTGTGTCTCACTTTAATTTATTTATTGGCTCTTTCTCTTATGTTAAAATTGAGGGCCATGCCACATAGTAGAGGTGACAGGATGCATTCCTCTTTGACACTACCATGACCCTGAAACACGGCCTCTTTCACGCTCGTGTGAACTCCTGACCATGTATTTTATTTCTCTTTTACATAACGCAGTATTTTAAGAGGTTCAGTTATGACAACTGTGAAAGATTTTTCTTTAGAGCTGTGCAATGTATGGGCAGATTTTGTCTTTCGGGGCTCTTTTCAATATTGTTCTTACAGTGAAATCAGATTAAAATATGCTGAGGTCCAGTGTATTTTCCCTTAGCATCTCCTGAAGGCTCTGTCTTAGTTCAAGATGGTTACAAAGAAATAATTATAACTGAAAGAACGGCAACACCTTTGCAATCATTCCAACAACTTGGATCAACTTTTATTCCGTACTTTGACTGCAAGGACAGTATTTCATTACTCCAATAACTTTTTCCAGTCCCTTTCTTTACTGAGATGTTCTGGGAACTTAGCCATGATAAAATTATCTTAGACAGTCAACATTTTCCCAGTGATAAGGCTTCCCTTGCACTTTTCTAAAGTTTTATCTTTTTATTGCATCTTTTGAAAAAAAAAAAAACCAAACCCAAAGACTATTAGAAACCAATATCAGTTCACAAGTAGAAAAGTTGGCAATAGTCCTCCAGAGAACCTAGTTTATCTTCTATGGGGGCAGAACAGCTCTGTAGTTTATGAGTTTTTCAGTCTCAAAATAATTTCGTCATAAGATTCCGTATCCTACCCTACAAGAATAGAGTTCTTTTAGGGGTACTGTGACAGGTAGTGCCATATACATGAGTCTTCCAAATATATACAAATGAGAAAACAAACAAACCCACACAAACACACAATGCTTTGAGATTTAGAAGAGAGAATAGCTAAGTGTGACTAAAAATCTATCCGATCATTAACTGTAATATCAGCATAAGAAAGAAACTAACAGACAATAAAAAAGAAGGGAAAAAAAACTCACTTTTTTTTCAGCATATTTTTCACTAATTTTTTTTGTTGCTCTATTAATATTTAAGAATAATAGCCACCATATTAATCATATACAGAGAGACTGTTCTGAACTTTAGGAACAGTACCTTTTTGTTCTCATGCTCAGAGTTTCTCGGTTTCTTTGTCTTCCTACTCTCAAGTATTCTGTCTCTGAGTCTCACACTCCATTTTGTAACATAAGAAAGTTCTGTCTTATGGAATTTCCAAAAGACAGACATATATTATTTACATCTGCAGCTCCCATTAAAAAAATGCCTCCCCGCCCCAGTATCTTTTTCTTCAGTATTTCCAGTGCAAAGTTTCATGAATAATCACATACTATGAAAAAGACCCCTACCAGGAAATACCACAAGAAAGCAGGAAGGTCTTTTCATGTTAACTAACTGTTAAGCATGTTTAGTCAAAAAAAAAAAAAAAAAAAGAAAGAAAGAAAGAAAAAGCCCACAGGAATGCTTTTTGTTGTGGCATTCATTAAGAACAAAGGCATAAGCCAGTCTCTCAGGCAGCCCGTTTGACAGATTTGAAACCCATGCAGTTTCATTAACCCTGCCTCTTGCGAATTTACCCATTGCAGTAATACATAGTGTGGTTAAAGACTATCCATCAAAATAATGATATGTTTAAAACTGAATCACAATTCCTTTAGATTAAGAGGTTCCTTTATATTGCAAAGAGTTCCAAAGTACAAACTGAGAAGTACCACTGCAAGTGGATTTGTTCTAAAGTGCATTTAAATACACACTTTAATTGCTATTCTTACTTTAGCTTATCACAAGTATTACTCAATCTCAACACATTTGATAACTTTAAGAAGCCTTTTGGAAATGAACCTAGGTAACATTTCATGGAAGTTAGAAAGCTTGTCAAAAGGCAGTATGTTTGACTATTAATTTGATTACAGGGCACTTAAAATATTTTCATCTTTCCAAATTTGCATGTCTAAAATAAACACAACAAAAGAACACTCAGATGTGCAGGGGCGAACTTCTTAGTAAAAGTTTTTGTTACTGGTGTTTACAGAGGTACTGAGAGAGTAAGACTTCAAATCCGTACTCATAAATGTTAAAATAAAATTGCCTAGCTACTGATTGAACACCAAAATCAAGCAGGCTGCAAACTACCCGCACAGGTGTCAAAAGTACAAAAAGGGGTATTGAATAACCCGACGTACTGCTGCTTTGTTCAACAACGGCCAAGTTGAATTGAAAACCTTTGGCTGTCCTAAACTGTGTGACATCACTGAAGTTATGCCTGTGGCTATGTAGGATCAAGCCCTCAATACTGTAAAATGCTAATTCCATCTCGCAAAACAAGAAATACAGCCTCCTTCAAAACTGCAGGGAAGGAGAATATTGGGTCTTTAGCATGTATATAATATAGCTAGGCCTATACTCCTATGGTCTAAATTCCTTTTAAGTCATTGTGTCTAAAATTTCCCATGGGCTCAGCACCTTTTAAGGTATAGATAAGAGCTAGTAGGTAAAGTAAGGCACAGGGACAAAGTGAAATTTAAACTGTGTGAATGTAGACACTATTGAAAACAGGTGATATTATTATCTTCTTTTCACCTGTGTAATAGAAACATTTTCTATAGCTTGTTGTTTGACATTAATGGATAACGTGTATGAGAAAGCCCACTCCATCTGTTCAAGAGTTTTCTTATTACTCGTCCCGGAGGTAAGAACTGAAAGCTACAGCATTTATTCATTACGGTTGCAGTGACTGGAGCATGGGAAAGTGTAAAATATAGATTTAGAAACAGACTCCTGATAGAGAGGTATAGTGGATCTAAAATATATTATGGCCTAATTCTAACACTGTTGAGTAAAAGATTGTTCTTGCCATGAGACAAATAAACAGAATTATATACAGGCACAAACCCAGGCCATTTTGAAACATATGTCAAGTATTTTTTTAAGCTTCCAAACCCTGTAAATTTCAAAATATGCCTGAGGAAAAATAAAATTTACCACGTATCACTTTTTGCATAGTGAATTTGTAAGTCATTATTTTTTTATCATTTGAGATGCTTTTCTCAGAACACTATTGTTTAAATTTTATGTCTGTATAATAATTCCTTAAAGATTTAGGGAATATTTGAATTTCCTTCTGCAAAAGGACCACCCTAGGTCTTTATAAGAACCATATACTGTAAACAGGTAGCATGGTTTGGTTTTGTCCTTTTTTTTTTGTTTTGTTTTACAAAACGTCAATGAGCAGGTTCTGGTTTCAAAGAAAATACTAATTATTTACAAACATTTGCTAAATTAAAAACCAGACCTCAGACTATACTGATGAACATTTGCTCCAGTACTTGCTCCTTGTTACTCTGGTGCACCTGGACCAATTTCAAAATATGAAATATGGACAGACCCTGAAAAACCCAGATGCGTGATAGCTTGGTTTTGCTTAGAAACTAGCCTGGAGAATAACAGATTAAGCAAGGAGGAACAAATAAGGATTTTCTATCTGGTGCAGAAATACTTGTCTTGTATAAAAGTCGGGATTCAAATGAGGTAAAACAGGGTCGCTGCAAAAGACCACACTTCAGCCCCTGCAGAAAAGCACTTCAGTGAAACTGGGGGACTGCAGAGACAATGAAGGACTTTATGGCATTGCTGTTCATATGAGCAGAAAGTATTTTGAATGGGACCAAAAATATAATTAAAACATAATCATAAGCAACTTTAATGAATGCATGAGTATTTGATCAAATCCCACAAAAATGAAATGGCATCAGCTGCCAGCTTCTCTCTGGCACACCGCTTGATGCGAAGACAACAGCCTGAAGTAACTTTATGAACCTGAGCTGTTACACTGGTAAATCTCAAAAACACTACACTAACTTGTTACGAATAAGACTTTCCAATTCACAATAAAAAATGCACAGTCCCCAAGAAATGACAACATCCTAATCTTTAAATCCTTTGATTTTTTTTTTCTTTTTTTTTGTTAAAAAGTGTCTCTACCCTGTACTGTAGCTATTACATCTCAGAGTATTTGTCTGCATTGCACCTCATGTCTATGTGATGTTTTCTTAACATGTCATTTTCATTTTATTTTAAACATTACTTCTATTTTAAACACTACTTCTATGAGAGTACATATTTCTAAATGCTGGCTGAGACGGTTAAAGCATTAGCAGGTGATTGATTCTCATCATCATGGGACTCACGCTAAATACATTTGGTATTTAAATAGGAACTAGCCATTGACTCTGTAATCCCTTGTGCCACACTTGTCCTGTGAAAGGATAACGACAAAAGGCTAGTACAGTATTTGTCAGGATACCCTCCTGCCTCCTCTATCCCCACAGGCAGTGACTGTAAATGTCTGAGACTTCAGGCGAGTTCGTGTTGTGATATTACAGTGCACATTCCCAGAGGGAGGTCTGGGAAAGGATGTTTGCATTCATGTTAAAACAAAATTCAGCTGCTTTCCACAGGCACAGGCTGCCCAAGACAAAATGACTGACTGTTACATGGACAGAAAGCTGAAGGACATAAACACATTGCAGAATGTTTGGTCACAGATTAAGGCCCTTTTCACAAGGGACTGCACAAACCAAATAACTGAAATAAGAGAGACAACGTGCTGAGGCCTCATGTGCTCAGGTAAATGCAGTGATTCTGCATCGAAAACTTGACAAATATATAACCTTTATAACATTTTATAATTTAAAAAAAAGGAAAATAAATAAGAGTCTAAATGTGAGGTTACAAACTACTGATCTTGACCATGATCAAGTTCTGGGTTACTTGAGATTAAGGCTAGCTAACTTCCACAGGCACAGGCTCCATTCTCTTCCCCTCCAGAGAGTGGTTTGGTAGCTGAACCAATCCAAGACCAGGATATACTTGATTTTGCAAGGTTGAGCAATGTATCAGCTTGAGAGGCTCTGAACTGTCCTCCTCAGGGTCACAGGTCAAAGAGGGCTCAGCACAGCAGGATGCAGGGAGCCAACCCACCACCAGCACTGCCCACAATGCAAATGCAGGAGGTTTTCACAAAACCAGCATGGATGTATCAAGAATCATTAGCTCAGGCATTCCTGCCTCCATTTTCAGCATCACAGAAAAGGCACATCTTCATCACCTGAGACATTGTTAATTACTTCCAGGCCAGGGTCTAATGCACCCTCTACCTTTGCCTACTCCCAGCTACTTCTCCTTGTACACCACCCACTATTTACCTTCTCACTTGTGTGTTTTACATCCTCTGCCACTGCACTCTCCAGTATTATTCCCTATCGCTCCCAACGTAAACTGCAATGTCCCATCTCTTCCCTCAAACACCTGTATCAGAGCAGCCCAACACAGAGAACACCCTCTCAACATTTTGGGGTGAATTTCATTGACATAGCCATCTACCTGTCACTCATACAACTGCTTTCTCACTTACCTGGACACACAGCCCCTGGCCTGTGCAGCTCCCTTTCAATGTACAGCCTGTAGTATGGACAGAACTGGCATTTATATTCTCCCTTGCAGTTAAGTGCTTGTATCTGTCCAACTTACTGGTGTGCCTTTTTAACCTTACTGAATAAAAATGAACTACAACTGCCTAAACCTCTTCCTGAAAGTGTTAGTTCCTCACTGAGTTGGGCTGTTGTAGCAATATACCTACTTCAACAGCAACACCTAAGCAATTACCTAAATATGGTAATTTTACAATGTCAATGAAATTTCAATGAATTAAACACCTTATTAAGATAAAAAAAACCCTAAACCCACAACAAACCAAAACCAACACCAACCAACAAACAAAAACTAGCTGATGGATAACAGAAAAAACACACACAAAGAGGCACCCAAATCATGCATACAAGCACCCCTCTAGTACCCCACTGCAGAAATACCAGTGTGTTAATGCAGCACAACTGCACTCAGTCTCCATCCTGTAAACACTTACAAATGTACTTATATTTTACATAGAAGAATTTGAAGGAAAAAAAATCCTTCTTGTTAAAGATGCAAGCACATACAGCCAGTAATGATTTTCATGATAATTTGATATTTGTTTTTTATTAAGAATCACATCAATATCTGCCTTGAATTATGACTCGCTATTTAGCAAATTTCTGTTTTATTTTGCCATAGAACAGAAAGGCTGATGAGAAATTGCTTAAAAGACCATGTCCTTCAGTAACCAATTCCAGACAGATCGTATGACATTTCCCTGGGAATGCAAAGTAAAAACTGAAAGAGAGAGTAAATTCACTGGGGGCCTCTCCTCCAAGCTATGAGCAAATGAATCTCTGTTTGTGGTTCTGCTTCAGGCTTGGAATATTGTAAAGTTGTGGGATTAGCAAACATTCCTGTCTCAGAAATGAAAACTTTACTCAGTATTTTCAGAAGAAGAAGAAAGAAGAAAGAAGAAAGAAGAAAGAAGAAAGAAGAAAGAAGAAAGAAGAAAGAAGAAAGAAGAAAGA
>WTSP01005159.1:51673-98965 GCA_025331215.1 Actenoides lindsayi
AGAAGGAGAAGAAGGAGAAGAAGGAG
The DNA here is from genome assembly GCA_025331215.1 of Actenoides lindsayi. Classification (NCBI taxonomy): domain Eukaryota; kingdom Metazoa; phylum Chordata; class Aves; order Coraciiformes; family Alcedinidae; genus Actenoides; species Actenoides lindsayi. Next base: position 51,700 of record WTSP01005159.1, read on the forward strand.
AAGAAGGAGAAGAAGGAGAAGAAGGAGAAGAAGGAGAAGAAGGAGAAGAAGGAGAAGAAGGAGAAGAAGAAGCAGCAGCAAGTAGAAAAAGTTTTGAAAAATACTATTCTGTAATTTAAATCTCTCTGGTGTGGGTCTAAATATACAGTCCTGACCATTTCCAAAGGATGTCAGCATGAGTATTTACCACGGGCACATCTGCATAAGATTATACACAGACAAAACATCTTTCTTAACTGAAAAAAAAGTGTTGTTATTATTGCCCATTAGATATATTTTTGTTCTGAATTAAACAAATGTAACAAAACACTTGTCAAAGCTCAATAAATAAGTGCAATTTTGATACAAAAGAAAAAATTCATTTCTGAATTAATACAGTAACACAAGCCTGTGGAAGAAAAAAAGAAATACTGCTTTGGAGACTGTTTTCTGAAGGACAATCAGCAAGTCATTACTTTTAAACCTCCAGAAAAGTACTGTTAATACCATACACAGCCGAATACTGAATGGCATAAATGACACTACAGAGAACAAACAGTAGCATAAAAAGGCAGGATTTACCAATTAGTCAGTCTACATAAAAGCATACACTATGATATGGCAATTACAGAAGAAGTACTTACTACAAGGCATGTAAGTGAGATAAAACCAAATGAAAATGCAGCGCTAGAAGGTATGAGAAAAACATTTTAATATGTACACCTACAGAGAGTAAAATATACACCAGAAGTATATAATCAAACACTGTTTGCCTAAGACAGCATACTGAACAGGCCAAGGAAGAAGAAAACCAGGAACTAGTCTATGTAATCTGACTATATAATAAACATAATGACTAGTGTATTTGAGATTTGCTGTTATTACCTCTAATTTGTAGCCAGACTGTCTTTTCCCTAACGCATTCAGGATGTGGCACTACACTGGAAGCAGGCAATACTGCAAATACTTTTAATGGACATCTTGGAAGTTTCTTATACAATCAGAAACAAGGGACTGGGATTTTAATTAATACAGCATAGGTGTCATGTCTTTCCCACAGATTAAGGCGCTGGTGGGAAATTCAGGACGACATTTGGTTGAGTTAGGGCTTTTTTCAGTTCAAGCCCTGTACCACTGAAAATACTTGGGTCATAGAAATCTTTTTTTTTCTGGAGAACAAAGAATTTAATTTAAAAATGTAGTTTTAAAATCTTCCAAATATTTGTAGCTAAGAGAAAACATGTTTTGGCTATGGCTTTCAGCAAGCTAAGCTGTTTTGAATTCTGCAGGCATGGTATGTCATTGCAAAGACACATCAGATTTGATTATGTTGTCGTGTTGCATCCCTCAGCAGTTCATTGACAGACTCCAGGCTCTTGATCCAGTTTTTGTGCTTCTTTCTAAGTTTCTCTTTGAAAGCTCCAGGGCCAAACAACTGTGGATATTGACGGCATTTATTTTCATGTGACTAAGCCCTTCGCTATTTAACTGACTCTGTTAAATAGTGGAACCCGTTCTTTGGAAGACACAGGACAGGAAGAAAGAGCCCATCAGTGCCACACAAGACAGGAAGAAAGAGCCCATCAGTGCCACAGAAGACTTACTTATTCAGTTACACCGGTATTTGGTTACATCAATTCTCAATACACAAAGTGCATGAAATTTTGAGGGTGAACCCCCACTCAAATCAGTAGTTTGAGAAGCTCCTTTAGGTAAGGATTTTCATTTCTATTTAAAGATTACTCTCTTTTAGGCTTTAAATGGTATTTACAGAAATCAACTCTTCAATATGCCCATCTAGCCTATTTTAAATACTTTTGAAGCTGCAGTCAGTTTACTAGCAATTAATTTTCAGATGCCTTCATATGATGCCAGTGGGGATCATCTAAACATCCAAACTTCTGCATAAAGTACATCACCCTTCACGAACTGTGATCACACAGGTTCTCTTACCCTGGGACATTTGAGTTATATAAAATAAAAGCAATACATCTAGATTTCAAAATTAATTTCACCATAGTGCAGACACAGAGTCAAAAGGTTGCATGGGACAGGCACAGATAAGACTATTTTAATCATGCCCAAAATGTAAACATAATACAATTTTAAGACACAATTTACCCCAAGCTAATGTCTCAGAGGTTGTTCAACACAAATTAAGGAGCATCCCTATGTTTCTTTGTTTTATTTTTCCTGGAGAGTACAGCTGATATAACTACCACTAGATTATTTTTAAGCTCATTTCCACGAGAAGATGGGTCCAGTCTTATTCAAGATATTCATCAATGACCTGGATGAAAGGATGGAGTGCAACCTCAGCAAATGTCCTGATGATACAAAACTGGGAGGAGTGGCTGACACACCAGAAGGCTGTGCTGCCGTCCAGTGAGACCTAGACAGACTGGAAGAGTTGGGTGGAAGTGAATATAATGAAGTTCAACAAAGGCAAGTGTAGATTCCTACAAGTGGGGAGGAATAACCCCATATATCAGTTCAGGGTAGGGGTTGACCTGATGAAAAGCAGCTCTGTGGAGGAGGACCTAGCACTTCTAGTGGATGACAAATTGACCATGAACCAGCAGTGTGCTCTTGTGGCCAAAAAGGCCAACGGTGCATTAAGAAGAACGTGGCCAGTAGGTCGAGGAAGGTTCTCCTCCTCCTCTACACTGCCCTGACGAGACCACATCCGGAGTATTGTGTCCAGTTCTGAGTTCCCCAGTTCAAGAGAGACAAGGGACTTCGAGAGAGAGTCCAGCAGAGGGATATGACAATGATGAGGGGACTGCAGCACCTCTCTTATGAGGAAAGGCTGAGAGCCCTGGGGTTGTTTATCCTGGAGAAGAGAAGACTAAGAAGGGATCTTATCAAGAACAGGTGCTAAGAGGATGGGGCCAGATTATTTTCAGTGGTGCCCAGCAACAAGACAAGGGGCAAAAGGCACAAACTGGAACACAGGAGGTTCCATCTCAACGTGAGAAAAAACTTCTTTACTTTGAGGGTGTCAGAGTATTGAAACAAGCTGCCCAGAGGGTTAGTAGAGTCTCCCCCGCTGAAGATTCAAAAGCTACCTGGACGCAATCCTGTGCAACCTGATTTAGGCAAACCTACTTTAGCTGGTGTATGTGGGGGTGTCAACTAGATTATCTCCAGCAGTCCCTTCCAACCCCTACCACTTTGTGATTCTGTGATCCTGAAGGTGCACAAGTCTATGGGACCTGACGAGATGCATGCACGGGTCCTAAGAGTTCTGGCGAATGAAGTTGCTAAGCCACTATCCATCATATTTGAGAAGTTGTGACTGTCTGGTGAAATTCCTGCTGATTGGAAAAGGGGAAACGTGACCCCCCCATTTTTAAAAAGGACAAAAAAGAACACCTGGGGCACTATAGACCAGTCTCACCTCAGTGCCTGGCAAGATCATGGAGCAGATCCTCCTGGAAACTGTGCTAGGGCACATGGAAAATAAGAAGGTGACTGGTGACAACCAACATGGCTTCACTAAGAGCAAACCATGACTGATAAATATAGTGGCCTTCTATGACAGGGTTACAGCATTGGCAGATAAGGAAAGAGCAACCGATGTCATCTACCTGGACTTGTGCAAAGCATTTGACACTGTCCTGCACAACATTATTGTCTCTAAATTGGAGACATGGATTTGACATACAGACCACTCAGTGGATAAGGAATTGGATGGATAGTCACACTCAAAGAGTTGCAGTCAACAGCTCAATGTCTGGGTAGAGACCAGTGATGAGTAGCATTCCTCAGAGGTCAGTACTGGGACTGGCACTGTTTACCATCTTGATTGACAACATGGACAGTGGGACCAAGTGCATTCTCAGCAAGTTCACTGACAACATCAAGCTGTGTGGTGCAGTCAACATGCTGGAGGGAAACGATGCCATCCAGAAGGACCTTGACAGGTTTGAGAGTTGAGCCTACGCAAACCTCATGAAGTTCAGCGAGGCCAAGTGCCAGGTCCTGCACATGGGTTAAGGCAATCCTCAGTATAATAGAGGCTGGGGGATGAAGGGATTGAGGGCAGCCCTGCAGAGAAGGACTCGGGGTTCTGGTAGACAAAAACTGAATATGAGCCAGCAACTTGAGCTTGAAGCCCAGAAAGCCAGCCGTATCTTGGGCTGCATCAAAAGAAGGGTGGCCAGCAGGTTGAGGTTGGTGATTCTCCCTTCTACTCTGCCCTCATCAGATCCCACCTGGAGTACTGTGTCCAGCTCTGGGGCTCTCAGAAAAAGACAGACATGGACTTACTTGAGGGGGCTATGAAGATGATTAGGGGGCTGGAGCACCTCCCCTATGATGACAAGCTGAGAGAGTTGGGGTTGTCCAGCCTGTAGAAGAGAAGGCTCCAGGAGACCTTATAGCAGCCTTCTGTCTTTGGGTCTACACAAAAGATGGGGAGGGACTTTTTATCAGGGAGTGTAGTGATAGGATAAAGGGTAAAGCTCTTAAACTGAAAGAAGGTAGTTTCAGATTAGATATTAGGAAGAAATTCTTTACTGTGAGGGTGGTGAGACACTGGAACAGGCTGCCCAGGGAAGTTGTGGATGCTCCATGCATGGAAGTGTTCAAGACCAGACTGGATGGGACTTTGAGTAACCTGGTCTAGCAGGAGGTGTCCCTGCCCATGGCAGGGGGGTTGGAACAAGATGATCTTTAAGGTCCTTTCACAAATCAAACTATTCTATGATCTTTCCATCACAATACACAAGAACAAAGAGGTCAAACTTTTTCTTAGGTTTTGATGTCATTAAATGAGTGTGGAATCCTCATCTAAACTTCCTCTACTGATTAGGAACAGTTCATAGGGAGATTTTGCTTCAAAGGCACTTTCAGTTTTCCTATTATGTGTGTTTAATCAGAATCAAAGAGTATGGATGCTGCTATTAAGCCCTTGCTATATGGCCTTAATACGTGCCACTTTAGCTAAGCAATATCATCACACTAATGTTAGCATTTACAATTATGTAACCGAATATTGGTGTGTGTGTACTATTACAGCTACCTACCTTTATAAAAATAAATTTGCCAAAATTAACAGGATTATTTTCAAATGGATTAGTTTCCTTACTCTTCTAAATGCATAGTCAACCAAGCTATTTTTAGCTTATATTTTAGCATTCTGGTTTGGTTTTTCCCTAATTCTAATAGTTACAATTATGTATCGTATCAACCTGCAGTATTTTGTGTTAGTAAACAAACAGTATCCTGTTAGTTACCTTTATAAATAAGGAAAAAGTATTTGTGGTCAAACACAATAACTGAATTAAATTCATGACAATGAAAAAATGTTCAGAAAGAGCCTTATAATCTCAGCCCATTCCAATAAAAAGATTTCATTCAGCTACACGATGACATTCAGCTATTATATGATTGCCATTCTCTACAAACCAAAGACATACTTAAATCTTATTTCTTTACAATATGTTTTATAGGTCTAGCATATTTGTCCTGTTTCACCAGCATCTTTAGTATCCTTGTGCAACCAACATGTTCTGCTTGCTCTCCTCTTAACTACACTTTCCATTATCATTATCCTTGAGTTCAACAGCACTTAAATAAAAATACAATTAAAAAAAAAAAGTTGCAGTAACATATGTAGTGTGACAAAGGAAACTTCTAGGTCTATCTCCCTGTAGTCACATCATCTAATCCCTTCCATAAAATTCTTCTCTTACTCCTTGAAAGCAGTTAGATTTCTTACCCCCACTGCTGTATTTTAACCTATTTCTTACATATCTGATTGTTAAAAACCTCATAATTTCCACCTGCTCACAGCTTGTTTATGTATGTTCATTCTTCCGCCAATATCCTAATTCATCTTAAAAATCTCTTTTCTGTCCACAGCTTTATAGGTCTTTCCATGTAAATATATTCCTTATCTTCACCTCTAATGCAGCTTATGCTGGCAACTTGCTGTTACACCGTCAAGTAAATTTCAGCAATTAGTCACTCATCAATTATGCTGAAGATTGTGACAGAGAAGTCAGAAAGTTAGAAGAGATCCAGAAAGTTACTTCATTCACAGTGCCAGAACTGACCCACAGAGGTTGGATCCTGTCATATCAGTGATATATTTTTATCCCAACACAGAAATTGTCCTTGTCGTTTACCATCGGTGCAAAACAAAAATGAACTCATGCAGGATAATTTGCTTCTCATTAGTCAAATTCCTTACAAATTTCCAACTTCTGAGTTCTGCAATATTTTTTAGCTGCTCATTGGCACAATATTAAGCCAATTCCAAAAAGTTTCAAGGTATATTTGTTCCAAAGATAAAAACCTGTAGATAACTTCCAAAACAAGTTACTACTCAGTTAACTGAAAGTGTCTGTCCATGCTCATTTTATGTATATTACAATCTGTTTATTTTTAAATTTTTTAGAAGCTAGATGACAATTTCAGATAAGGTGCAATTAGGAATGGTCATGAGATACATGGGCCACAGGATTCTGCCAGAGTTCATTATTACTGAAGAATCTTTCCTTTCCTTTCCTTTCCTTTCCCTTCTTTTCTTTTTTTTATACATTATTTTCAAAGCAATTCACCAATTCAAAACTGATTCCCTGCACTGAGCCCTTAGACAACTCTGAGCTCCTCTAAAGTTTAACTACTGAATGAGGTTGGAAGTGGAACCATATCTTATCTCCAGAAACTATTTAGAACCCTCTTTCGGACTTAACGTTTTACCTAAGTTCTAAACTGCTTACTAGAGATTAAATTCGTAAACAGAGGGGGAAAATGACAAGTAGGATACAGTTCTAAACCTATTTACAGTCCTGGCAATACCCTTCCTTCTACCAGAAGTCTGAGGCTCAATGGTGCCTTCTTACGATGTCAATCTAACTAGGCAAGCCATGCAATTAGGATTCATTCAGCTAGGATACAACATCTGGTTTTGTATATTTGGGAAGATGTTAAGAGTCTCTTATGTGGTTCCTCCAACTCTTTCCTATACAGACTATGACTACACTATCATACAAGTTAGGTCTGAACTTTTGAATGCAGTGACTCTGAATATATTTGAATTAATCTCAGAGAAAATGGCTTGGAATTGTGAACTCACGTGGGTAAATAATTGGTTTCTCTCTGACATACGTTTCTATTTCCCCTCACAGGTATTTCATAGTATTGTCTGTAATCTGAGTTCTTATCCTTCTGGTCTTCATATAATTAAAGCAACATAAGTGAAAACAAGCACAGTTAAAGATTTTGAAGGTTAAAACATGTAGCATCCACTGATGGAATGAGATTAATCTTAAAATCCACTATATGCGTGTGTGTATTTATATATGTGAGAGAGATATGTGTACACATGTGTCTCTGTGTATGTATACATATATTGCCAAGCCTAAATACCGAGCTGGTGGGTCCTGTGTCTGAGATCCCTTGTACTTTATGCAATGTACTGATAGTATCTGAAATACTTATCGCTTTGCAAGTCCTGACAAATACATGAAGGCATGTTTTCTTCCTGCTTCATTAGAGACACTAGTAGTTAATGTTTATAGAATATCAATAATGCAGTTTGCAGTTCTGCATAATTAAAGGCACCCTATGTTAATAAAATAACTTGGAAACAGAATGTAAAACACAAGACATAAATGCTTTGATGCCTTCGGCCTACTCTTAGGCAAGTTTAATTATAATGATGTTGCTGTACTGTACACTACAAAGTATAGGCCCATTTATGACATTTGTGAGGAAGAGCGAACAATATAATGGCCCACAGGTGGGTACTTACAGGTTATGGATGAATAGAATACACATCTGCAGGAGAAGCTCATGGAAAAGGAGGACACTTTCTAATGCGAAGAGCTACAATTCATTATTTTAAGGATCTTCTGATAAATGAAAGAAGCCAGGAAATTCAGAGACAGGAGTAAAATGTAAAATCTTTATGCTTCCTTGGACTCTGATGCCTGTTCGGAGAGAAATCATTTTGTGTGTTTTAAGCAGAACTTTCTATCAAACACAGAAGGAAAATTTGTGTTCAACAGGAAAGGGACCGGATTTGTCCAATGGAAAATGTAATACACCAAGATTCTGAGATCCCTCAGTAAAGATAATCAGCAATATCTTGCTATGATGTTTTGCCGTTTCTTGTTGACACTACAATTTTATTGCAGTGGACTATTACTACAGACAATAATTTAATGTAGCTTTCTGGATCATTAATTTAATTGTAGTTGGGCAGCTTACTGTTGGTTTGTGAGTTTTTTGAAGCAGGGGAAAAAGAAGGACAACAGAGATGGTTTCTACTCTAACCCTCTTTCTTCTCCTCTTTAAAGGAAGGAAAAAAATCTCAACAAATAGTGCACAAGAAAGCTACTACTTCTGGACTACACTTTATTCATGCAGAGCGCAGTCTACAGCCTCTATAAGTCATGAATAAATAATCAAACTTTACTGAGAAAGTGTCCCAGCTCCAAGTCACACAAAGCAATATGATGATAATTAACAAAGGTACGTACTATAATAATGTCATAATCCCTCACATGCACCATCACCAAAGAGATAAATAATAGAAAATGTCAAAATAAAGAAAAATGAGATGAAGCAAGTCCCTATTTAGATGGGGGAAGAAATTGGGAAAAAAAATAATGAACAAAAATTAAGTAGCTCTTTTTTACTCGTGATTTGTTGGAAGAGATTTGCTGAAGAAGTAAAAGCAAACCGCCTTTTGATAACACACTCTCTTAACCCTCAAATTGTACAATAAGCTGTCTATACAGGCCCGTGTTCCTCTAAGTTATGTCCTCATTCTCACTTTTCTAATTTCCTCTTACTGTTTGTTACACTCATTTATTATATTTGTATTATTAAGTTAGCCATGATTCTATAACAGAATTTTTAAGTCTACCTGCTCACTGCTACTCGTGGGCTTTAAAACCCAGGCTGTGTGATCTGGAGGTAAAAACTCAAATCTCCAGGTCATTTGTGCACTGTCCCACAGGGGCTTCTCTCTGATCAGGACCTTTGGGCAATACCATTAAATGGCTAAGCAATACTGATGGAGGCCCATGAGATAGGAGGGTGTGTTGAACCCAAGGTTACCTACTGAAGTGATTGCACTGAAGACAGTTAGGGTTAAACTAGTTGGTCTTTTTTTTTTTTTTTTTTTTGTCTGAGTAAACTGTAATAGTTCAACCCCATTGATCCATAAAAGTGAAATCTTGCAGTAATGTAGGGGTAGGTATAAAAAATTCACTCTAATTCTGGGCAAAATTTCACCTTTGCAAAGGTTACTGATTTAAAAAACCCCTTCTTAACATAAAAGGGCATGGAAGTGAGAAGTGGAAACACACTGAAAAAAAATTAACAATTAATAAATGAAAAATATTTAATAGATACAAATCCATTCTTCAACAAAATTTTTTGCAAGAAAAAGGATCTTAGCTCTCTTTATAGGTTTGAGTAGATCTATGAGAATAATACAATTTTTTTATTTTGAATTATATGCAAATAGAACAGGTAGAGATAACAGAATTGTTGTTTCAGGTCAGTGTGCCAGACAAAAGGTTTTGAATCAGTCTGTCTATTAAACTTGACACAACTGGAGTTTAGATTGATGTTTCTTAGCAGATAGTTTAAATGGCAGGTGATTTTCCTCTTCAATGTAGGCCAATCCTGAAAAGGTGTTCTGGAACTAAAAACCTAGATACTGATTTGAAAAATATTAATACAAAGCTTTTGTAATTTCCCCCATTTGTAATTTTCTGAAACTATACATGAGTTTGGGTCGGATTTAATACTAGGTTTATTTCCCTAACATTCCATTTTCATTTTCCTTTCTACAATTCAATAACTGCCAAGGAACAAACTTCACTTAACTGTACTTACAAATGGGCAATGAGGTTGTGGCTTCCAACATTAACTGTGCCTTCCTCATCCGCATACTGCTCATAGATACCCTTGCTTTCCAAAAAGATACATAATCATGACGGAATACATAATTCAGACTAATTAATCTTCTGTACCATAGGTAGTGGTACATACCTTTTCCTGGTGCTTTTGCATCATAAACATTCTGAAGTGATTAGAGGTTAGACAGTGGGAAGAGCAGTCCATAATTTGGGTTGCTGCTCCTTGGAGCTTTAGCCCAAATTTACACATGGCTTCAAAAGCTACTTCGGTGCTATCTCCGGCTCCATCCCACAGCTCTGTCTGTTTACAACAATGAAGCTGCATTGCTCCACCTTAGGTGGGTTCATCTAAAAACACTCTCCTGGGTACTGAGTCTTCAAGCTGAATGCAGAGTATATAAAATCCTCACCCCATTCCAGGAAGGAAAGGGATACACAGCAATTAAATTAAGCTTCTAATTTCACCTTCAGTGAAAATTTAGTGTAATGACTTTTTCCCTCATACTGATCTGTCAATATTGCTGGAGAGTCAGTAAGATTTTTAGTGATCTGCCATGCAAGTAATATAGGATGAATCTGTAAAACAGAAGGTAACTTGTTTATTGGGATTTTTTTCTTTGTTTTCTAAGTTTTCCCTGGATGAATATGGGTAAGCAGTTGTTTTATGCTAGTGCTTTCTTGGGTTTTTTTCCTCTTACAACATAACCTCCTATCAAATACAAATCATGGCAATGTCCATTAGCGCAGCAAGAAATTTTCAAGGATGACTCTAAGGCATTTTTATCAATTACTGAAAAAAAAACCCAACATATCATGCAAGCCTTTTGGGCTATTTACATGAAAATAAGACTTATGTGAAGGAACTGAGTTCACAAACAGATGATAATGAGCAACAGAACGTAGAAGTTTTTTGCTGGAAAAATGGATAATACTCAGAGTATATACCCTCATTAACATGCTTTTATAATACAAAGCTTAGTTATTTTATATCCTTGAAGCAAAACACATATGTTTACAATACAGTACTCAAGAATTTATTGGTAAATTCACTTACACAATCAGAGGTTTAATACTCTCCCTGTGCTTCCATTGTTGAAATGTCTGAGAAGAAAACTACTTTTGAGCTAAATGTCCAAAGGAAAAAATATTTAATCAAAGAACTGGGCTGATGTTACAAAGACCAAGACTTACTTCGTGTTTGAACTGAAGCACTGAGAAAACACTGAGAGGCTGATGATCTTTATGAAATGTTTCTACCTCCTGCTTTTTTACAAATGAAGAAACCTCAATAACTGCTCTAATGATTTGTGCCTATCGATGGCTATAAGCTGTTTGATGGCTATAGGCTATTCAGAAGGGACAAGCGAGGGAGGAGTGGTGGAGGCATTGCCCACTACATCAAGAGTGTGAAGAGCTGCCCTTGAAGAACTGCCACAAGCAGGTCAAATGCTTATGGGTAAGAATTACAGACTGAAGCAACAAAGGGAACCTTGTGGTTGGTGTCTACTACTGGTCATTTGATCAAGGGGAGCCTACTGATGAATTCTTCTTACTCTCTTTAGCAGGGCCTGCTTTGACAGGACAAGGGATAATGGTTTAAAACTAAAAGAGGGGAGATTTAGACTAGACATAAGGAAGAAAGTTTTCACAATGAGGTTTTTTAAACACTATAACAGAGCAGGTTGCCCAGAGAAGTTGTGGATGCCCCATCTCTGGAAACATTCAAGGTTAGATTAGACAGGGTTCTGAGAAACCAGATCTACTTGAAGATGTCCCTACTTACTGTAGGGGGATTTGACTAGATGACCTTTAAATGTCCCTTCCTACCGAAGCCGTTCAATGATTCTATTCTACAAAATCCTATATTTTTCTATATAATCACTAACCATTATGTATCTCAACATTCATTCACTCAAAGAGAAACAATTTGATGCTTTGATGATGTTGACTATAAAAGAACATTCTGATGGACTGGTGATGAAAAGAGAATGATTTAAACTTACTGATATATTGAAAAACAAGGAGAAGAACAGACATCTTCAGCAAATCACTTAATCCCACTCAATCTTCTAGTCTGTAAAGTAGTTCTTTACTTGTTCCTTAGTTTCAGAGTCTGTGATGTGCTATAACAGTATAATATATTCTAAGATATAGCATAAGTGATTAATGAAATTATATTTATCCAGCATGGCAGAATTTGTTTCACATATATTTTATCCCCTAAACATTTATTCTTTCTTTCTTGAAAGCAGTATTTAGTATGCTTCAGAGAGAGATGAGAGAGAAGAAATTATAGCTCCTGAAGTTGATTCAATGAAGCAAAACGTATCAACATATCTGAAGAACAAACAAAACAGTCACGTCTGATCTAGCAAACTCCAAAACATAATGTTTCATGTGGGTCAAAGATAATCTAACGAAATTGTATTTCAGCTCTGTAACATTGGTTTAGAGATGGAACAATTCAGTCACTAATGAACACCACAGCAACTTACCAGTTCTACCCATCTTATTCTTTGTTTTCTTTTTCTCTGCATTTCTTTCATCAATCTGCTGTGGCCTCTCAGCATTCCCTACATGCCATCCAAATACGTCTCTTACGCAAATGAGGTGTGTCTTTAGAGAACACATTTGTTTAAAGTGCTTTATGGCCACAGATGTCAAAGCACTTTACAAAGGAAAGCAAGTATTATTAGTGTTCTGATCATGCAGAGGGGGAAATGAAGCAGGCAGAGGTTAACTGGTCAAGTAAAAGCCACACAGCAAGCCAATTTCACTATCAACAGTGACAGCATTGTGTAATGGAAGACAGTGACATCCATAGGACTCTTAATCACTTATATAGTCTCATTTCAACATCATACGTAGCAAAAGGGGAGCTCACATGAGGAAAATGTAAATATTATTATGGAGGCACAGACCTGCTTTGCAACATTCCCCCTGCTGAGAGAAGCAAATGTCGCGCCTACCTCCCATGATGTGACATGAGCAACCATTCCACAGCATCCACCTAGACTCAATTGGATCTGGCCTTGTCTTCAAAAAAGAAAATGCCCAAACCCAGTGTTAATCACTCTTAGTGTCTGACTAATATTGATAATATTTGTCAGTGTTTCCATGTTCACAGAGTTCCTATGGGAAATATAACTATTCTCCAACACACGCTGACTAAAAATTATTTGCTCACTCGAGATTTCAATTGAGTGAAATGTAGTATATTAATAGGATACACACCTCCCCATTACTGTATCTCTATTTGAAAACAAAGTTTAACAAGCACTAGAAGAAACTCCTGAAATTATATTATAAATATATTGTATTATAATCTACTGCTTCAGGATTTTATTTCTACTGCATCTCTCAATAGTTTTTTCCATAGTGGAGTTCATTCACATGGGACAAAGTGCTAGGGCATGTGTCTCTCTCTCTGATATTAGAAGTAGCAGTAGCAGTGATGCTAAAAGTGCAATCAAGGAGAACTGCACTCATGACAGGCAGGAGAAGTGAGCTTCTAAATGTTTGCACAACCTTATTTTCACTCAAAGCACCTATAGAAACATAGGAAAGGATCAGGAAGTTACTTTTCCTTAAATTGAAATGAGAAAAAAAAAATTGAAATTTAGCTCATCTGAACTGTGTACATTGCACTGCAAAGAATATGTTGCATAGCTCAAAACACAAACAATCAATGCATAAAAATCAGTGAGAATGTTTCTTTTACTGTAGTGGTCTTTGCATCCTTCCCACAAAGTCTCATGCAACTAATACAATATGCTGTCCTAAAACCACCAGGATAAAAATGCAGACTTAGAATTTTCACCTGGGGATTTCTCAAGGGTGAATCCCTCTTCTCATTTAAGCACTGCATTACTTGAAAGTTTAGCCCTACGCTGATCTAAATAATCAATGTCGCATTGTTTGGAATTCTGTCACAAATCTGTACGGTTCTTTGCCAATTCTTGTTCTTCTCCATGCTTGTCATGTCAGGCTGATGAAGGAAGGCTTGTATACTGGGAAAAGAGTTTAATTAATTGCAAGATTAAAGTATTGTCATGAAACAGATGAATGGTTCTCATGAGTCCCCACTAGGCTTCCAAAGCAGCAGTGTCAAGCAGAAGCTTTGCTATCATCAGTGTTTCTGCTCGATTTCCCAAAAAACACAACCCAGCAGTGCATTCTGCTTGTACTGTCACCACTCTGCATCCTGTAAAACTACTGTGCAGGCTGCAAGCAGGATCTTAACCTGGGCCTTCTCGCCATGTGTTATGACAAGAAACACTACAGTAGTTTTCATCTAAAGGTACAGTACACATAAAAATACAAATCTGGTTATAAACAATATCCAGGCCTATTGTATTACAGTAAGTTCACCCCAGCTACGTTGTAATAAATCCCAGAATAACTTTTTTGGATTTACACTCTCTTCCTGAAATATGTGCTCTTCTTTAACATATGTATTTTTAGCATCCCCCCCCTTTTTTTTTTTTTTTTTACATCCACTTATACTACATGTTTTATTACTGGATGCATAACACAATTGGATGGCAAAAGGAGATAGAAGAGCATTTATCCCAAAGCAATTGAAACGATTACATCAACTGTGTGACAGAAGATGATGAGAAGGAAGGAGTTTTGGCAGTTGTATGGGAAACAGCAGAGCTAGTTATTCAGTAGATATTTTTTTCAAGGTGGTGAAGAAGGTTGTAGCTACACCTTCCTTCAGTATTTTCAGCAATAGGAGAATGATCTTAAATTCATAGCAAAAAAATTTATTCATCATTTCTTCTCTATCATAGATAGATAAGCTTAACAAAATAAATCGTACCAATGGAACATATATTTAATTTTCTTTTATCACTAGGAAGGTCAGAGAAGCTCTTTGGTTGGCTATTTTTTGCTAAATCCATCAGCTGTGAAATAGTTAACAAGGGTGCTTGTGTTCAGATTCCGTCAGAGGTGGCACCCATTGCAATGAAGGGAGCAGCATCTAGTATCATTCTCTTGAAGCTACTGTTTCAAGCTGTCTGCAGATCCAGACAGACATCAATGTATCTGCCTTGGTTCATTTGACATTTTGAAGGTTATCTATGTAACCGTAGGGGCTAGAAGCTTAATTACTTCTGCAATGAAAGCTTAGATTCTGAAGCACTATTATATGGCAAATTCAAAATGAACTATAATTATGTAGCAATTTAGGTGACTGCATAATCACAATATACCTTGGTCCTTTACAAGATGCTAAATGTCTGTCTAAGGTTGTAGAAAAAATGGGTGGTGCCTCTACCTGTAGGTATGTACATTAGAAATATCACAGGACCACAGAGCTAAAGACTATGTTTTGTAGTGCAAAACTTACTTGCAGAAGTTAAACTTGCAGATCAGGACATCTCCTGTGTATTTTAATGTGAAAGCTGACCACTCTATTATTGCAGTATTTCCTAGGGTATTTAAGAGAAACTGCTTCTCAGACATGTTCTTTGGAAACTTGGTAAGGCTCAGGAGGTCCCTTCAGCTGTTTCATGACAATATTGCAATTGCTCGATCAATTAAAATCCTCTCCTCAAAATAAAACTTCTTCAGCGTGTTTCCCAGCTGCTGAGTTTCCAAAGCATACCAGAAGACTTTGCCCAGCCTGTTTGCTGAACCCCAAAGCCCTCAGGAAACTTTTCTCACCTCTTCCTATGAAGACCTTTAGGTACAGCAATGGTTTAATACTAATTAAACGCTAAAGAATGTCACTCACACTTCAACCTGTTCATGTGTTCCCTACTAACCTCCCCCAGGATCAGGAACACAGATCTAGGCATTCACAAGACTATTTCTACAATGTACCAACTCCACAGCTGACCCAAAGAGCAGTATGGTCAACTTATGTTATCACAGCGTCAAAACACTCTAATCAACTGCGTATTTGACCAGCTATGACATTAGTATTATTTAATGTCCTTAGAGACGCAACAATCCTTTTTACATGGGTTGCCCTGTGATTTTGTTCTCATTGCATGCTTTCCTTCAGACCTTCAATTTCAGTTACCTTAACATCCTGCTGATTCTGGGGATCAAATTTCCATTACTTCTGTCCATTTTTACTACATCATATCGCTCCATCACTTTCCCCACAACTGGCTCAAGAGCCCACATTTCTCAACTAAGAGCAGAACTTGTTTCACTTCTACCTTTAAATAAGAATCAGTCATTTACAATTTCATATTGATATTCCAGTAAGTATTGTATGGAATTCCTATGCAATGTCAGTCATACCCTTTAAAAGAGTCCCATCTTCCCTCCTATGGTATAATTCTATGAGATGTTGAGTGCCTCCTATAAAATACTAGATGTCTTCACAGTCTTTGGAGGGAAGAAATTCTCTATTATTCATGGGATTGTCATGAAACACTGTGTATTCTATACTTGGATCATCAAAGAGAAATGCAACTTTTCTGGAAGACAGGGTACTCCTCTTTTATTTGTAGATTGCCCTATTAATGAGGTGTGATTTTCTTCTTCATAGAATGAGAGCAATTCTGGGCACAGGTTCTCATAGATCATGGGATCTCAAACTATGGTTCGTTACTAGCAAGAGCTCAAGGGATGACAGAAAGGTTATTGGGACCAGCAAGAAAAGTCACAAGATTTCAGCTTGACAAGAATCCTCTAAACCATGCTTATTAACCATAAAACCATTAAATTTGTTTTTTGGTTTGTTTTTTAAATAATGCAAAAAAACCACAACACATTAAAAACAAATGGCTGATTTCTAAGCAGGCTCTTAGATAATAGAACTTACTTTCTTCTACATGGGGCTGGAAGTTAGTGCTGCTTTTCATGCTTCCACCTTAGAATAGCTAAGCCTTAATATGATCTAAGAAGTAAGTGCTAACAACAGGTGGAAGAATGCACTGCTAGTGGGAATGTAGAAATTCAGGATATATGCTCTCTATCAAAACTAAGTTCATGTCTAAAGGAAAGTTTGCCTTTGGGGCAGAATTCCATAAGCCTAAAAAAAGGTAAGTGAATATCCCAGACAGGCTCCAAATGGGCTATCTGTGTATTTTAGAGCTGTAACTGCAGATCACTATGGTCCTACTCTACAAGCAAAAGGGCAGTGAAGACCTAGTACTTGTTTTCTTTGTTCCACAAAATCCCATCTATTATAACCCCTCAGTGCCAGGAAATGGAACAAGTGAAAAAGAAACTAGGGACAGTCTGCTTCCAGGGTGGTATACTGGTCATTGCAGTGGGTGGCACTCTAATCACACAAAACTTGTTTTGCCCCTCTGTTGATTGAAACTTTAGACAATAATGTTTAAAGAGCATAAAGGTAACATATGTTCTGATCATACCAAGTAAATTCCTGTTATGAATTAAAATAAATAGAAAGAATATAGAAATAGCAGGATGTGCTAGAGAAGACTCAAATTTAATTGCAATGAATGTAATACATAGGAATCCTAAATTACTACATTATTACAAACTTGAAGACAACCTGCTATCTGACTAGATAGTCTTCACACTGACGACTATTCAGCCTTCAAGGAAACTATAAAGCCTGTTTCAAGAAAATTGTGGTTAGAAAGTAGCTTAAGATAAAATTCAGGAAATGGATTACTTTAAGTGGGACATGAAATTATACAGGTTTAAGGGCTTGAATTATGGCCTAAGACACTCCTCTCAAATTACTTTAGAAGGAGATTCTGTGATGAGCATCTCCTCAATTCCAGTAGGTTGTAGAACTGCTACCTAACATAGTGTCATATGAGTGTATGACAGGAAACACATTACTAGCAGTTCAGATGGTTCAGCATGGCAAGGACATGAGAATTGGGAAGCAGCTATACTAGTGGTGGGAAAATTCTTGTAAGATCTTTTGAATGCAAGGGAGGTAAGTATCAATTAGACTTTGAGAAATGTATAGCATGGTTGCAGATCTAAGAGAGAACAGACCAACAAAACCAATTACCTATGCTCTAATAGGATGAAATTGATGTTGCTTTTCCGAAGTTAGAATCTTTTCCACCTAGCAATGCAGGTTTTTGTATCAGCTCTAACATCTGAACATTTGAAGAATATGATCTCTTCTGATACTCATCTGGAGTATGAGATGAAGGAAAGCTGCCTTTGGGTGTAAGATGATCACATTATCTTGGGATATCCGGTAGCAGTCATGGGCTTGGGAGGTAAATCATTAAGAACATTAAGCCTGCTACTGAAATGGGTTTGTTCAGGCAGAAGCTATCATGATAACATTGGTAACATCTTGTCTGGTCTTTCTTGGCAACCTGGAAATTGAGGAATGGATATCAATATGTAACAGAGCCAAGGAGTAGTGAATAAAGAAAGCTTCTGCCAGTGCTTCTGGGACTCGAAGGCAAATTCAAGGCAGTAAAAACATAGGGAAGAAGACATGCTGCAACCTAGTGTGAAGTGTTAAGCCATCTGCCACTTTTTCCATGAATTCTATCAGCTGCCTCCTCTTTAAATACGGGCTTTTCCCTGTGGACCTCAGGTTGAAGGTAAAAAAAAAAAAAAAGAGTAGAAGATCAGAAGGAATGGCCTTTATAATTGCTATCGTAACTCTCCCTAAATAAGCCAGGCGTATTGCTCAATATCTTTAGGATTGTAAATGGATCAGAAGGCAGAAACTGATACTGCCTCTGACAATTCATTAACAAAATCATTACAGTTTTTGTTTGTAACCAGCTACATTGAAACTCTTTTGCAGCAGGATAAATTCTTTTAAAAGGGCTTCCTAAAAATAAACTTACAGTCAAAGCAACAGAATTCAGAAGTGTTTTCTAAGTAATGGATTTTAATTCCCTGCAAATGTGAACTTGAAAGATTTACCATGTTTCCAATTTAAACTGCCAGTTTTGCAACTAGTTACTTAAAAGTTTCATTCTCTCAAATTCCGTATCATGCAGTCAGTGGATGTTTGGAGCAACTAAATGTGCCATCACCTGGAAATAAAGCCTCAGCAGTTTCCCTGAGTTTGCTCTGTGAAAAAACTTTTTTTTTCCCCTGCATTAATATGACTTTTTTTTATTATTATTAGTGGAAAGGACAGCAAATATACAGGATACCCTGTCCAGAGAGACGAAACACCACAAACATACCTTTCTCTGAAGATAAGAAAATTGACATGTAAGGTGCGTCATTTACTAGTGTTCAGTGAACCAGTGACATTGGTTTGTTAACTGATGGATATTGACAATTTTACAAATGCCCACAAAGATGTAGTTTCATAAGAGCCCACATTTACACGGCATTACTCACTTGCAGCAGCATGCTCCATAACAGCCCTTTGTCTCTTACTGTGCTCCCCTTAGTGAGCTGTAAATCATGTCATTAAACAAGTGCTTCCAAAGCACAGTGATTTGTCATGATCCAGTGAAGATACCAGTTATAATGGGGGCACTTACTCTGTCAGAGCTTGTGGTGATGCATTCTAGAGCAAGGATCACCATGCTGTGCTGTCAATAAGTATTCAATGACAGAAGTTAAATGATAATGCAAATTAATTCCTTAATCATGTGAATATATGTGTGACCATCACAGGGATTATTCTGCAAGAAACAGAGGATTGTTCTCAATCTTATTTTCCTCTTTCACTGGGAAGTCTATTTGATTTCTTTTTAATATATAATTCCATTACTTCATGTGTTCAGATTAGATTAACTATTTTATCATAGAATCATAGAATGGTAGGGGTTGGACAGGACCTCTGGGGATCAAGTCCAACCCCCCTGCCAGAGTAGGAGCACCCAGGACAGGCCACACAGGAACAGATGCAGGCGGGTCTGGAAAGTCTCCAGAGAAGGAGACTCTACAACCTCTCTGGTCAATCTGTTCCAGGCTCTGTCAGTCTCCCAGGGAAGAAATTTTTCCTCATGTTGAGGCGAAACTTCCTGCGTTATCACTGTAAGCAATAAAGATTTTTTAATAATAGTAATTTCTTGATTTATATTTGTAACATTATGTGCAAGCTTGCAATGGACAAATGGTCCAGATATTCTTTACACTTAAACTTGTTGGTATGAGGTCACTGGACAATTCCTCTGAAGTAAAGAAAACCATTCCAGCAATAATCATCTAGAGACTTTTGAAATGAACTCATAGTCCTGCTTCCTGTTTCAAGGAAACTTGTCAAAACCATCAGTTCAGATGGAGCTCCCACTTAGATGGGAAAAGAAACATTAAAGCCACCTTGATTTTTCATCTCCTGATACCTCATTAACCTGAGTTTTGTCAGGTCCACCCATTTTTATGATGAACTCTGTTGAAAAATAAAATAAGTCACAGTATTTGGATTTATAAGTGGTAACACATACATGTTGAAATGAGGTGCAGAAAAATTGTTTCCAATAAAATTGTATTTGGTAAAATGCTTAATTCTGTTCTACAAACCACTACAAGGTGTAAAAAAGGATATGAACCAAGTATAATAGAAAATCAGGATTTAAGGCAGTGTAATAAATATTTAATGACATTAAATTTGATTCTCAGAATCCTAGACCTATAAAAATAATGCAACTCTTGAATTAAATTGCACATTGTATACAGTGGCTACAGACAAAGCTAGGAGGATTAATCAATATAGAGTATTCCTTTCAAATAACACTATGAAAATAAAAATCTACTCAAAATGATTGTAAAATTACTTTGAATAATTACAATTACTAAAACACCAAAGCAAACATAAGCATTACAGAGAGATCTTTTATGTTACACTCATTAAAACACTATTACCGGAGAGTCCATTTTACCATACAGAACAATTAAGCCATATTTTTGAAATAACATCTTATAGAATTTACAGGTGTACTAAATTAATTCTGTAGAGACACTGAAAAAATATCTTTTTTTTCAGACATTCCTCTGGTAAAAGATGAATGTATATTTTTTATATTTGTTGTGGGAAGTTCTCATTAAATTAATTTGAGTAAGGATATAATCCTTGCAAAATCAGGATTATACTTCACTATGGTCTTCCTGTAAATTGTTCAAAAGTCATTTGAGGGGTTTTTTAACTTCCATTTTCATTTTAAAGGATGATAATTCCCAGTCATTGGATTATTTGAATAGAATAGAACTGTACTTTCTAAGAAGTAGAAGTATTTTCCTCCAAAATTTTATCTGTGACTGAAATTGCTTGTGGCCTATGTTGAATTTGACAAATATTTTTGTTTCAAGAAAAAAATTATCCAAGAAATAAGAACATCTTTATTTTTGTTATTTTTAAGATGAAACATTTTATTTCCCAAATGAAGAATGAAAACATTTACTTAATTTTAATTAGATCTAAGTGTACATACACAAGAAGCTGAAAGAAAGCAAAGAAGAAATTCAGTAATGAATTTGAACTGAAATTAAATTCTAGGGTTTCTGTATAGATGAAAGAATACAATTACTTTTAAGGTGAGCACAAGCAAAATTATTTTCAAGTTTTTAATTCAGCTATGAAGCTAAAGATTAACCATGTGTACCATTTGACTTGGGAGGCTTAGTTATTATTTTTTAATTTCCATACTGTTATATAATTTAGTGCAGGCACTTTTTCAGGTCATATTTTCAGTTATTTAACTGTGTTCTGTCAGAGTCAAATTGAGACAAGATAAAAGGTCAAAATTTGTTCTTCAGGTTCTAATTCTATCTTATGTTCAGAATTTTCCAGATGAGCTTTTTAACCTCAGTTCACTCTCCCAGGTCTACAATTATTCATAATGTTTTAGGTTTTTTCCAAAGTGTTACAAATGATCCAAGCACACAACACATGGCATTTACATTAATTCATCTGTTTGAGTAAACTGGAGGTGCAATCTTCACATTTTGAAACCTATTAATGTGCTTTTAAACCTGTTCTTCAAAGGTGCAAAGCATGACACACACTGTTGATGTGTGGTGCCATCTGCTTTGGCACAGATTGACCAAGGCTAACAGCAGCTCTGTGGATGTGAAACACCTATTCTAAGCAAGCAGGACTTACCTAGGTCAACCCTGTGAAAAACTGGGAAAAAAAGTAAGCATCTTTAGAGGAGCAGGTAGGCAATAACAAAAGATCACCAGAATGACCCTCTGAATGTGCCTTCCTCTATCCATTGACTACAAAAAAAGTGCCTTGGTGACAAAATTTGGTTAAGTGTTCCCATTCTGATGGCTAAGGACAGGTAATGTGAATGTAACTCTGAGCATTTGAATCAAATCTGCTGAGGATGGCCGTGGAGCATAGAAAGGTAACTGCAGAAGTTAAAACACAACTTCAAAGCAGTTGGCATTCTCCCGAACCATATATAATGTTTCTGCCCTTTTCATTCTACCCATCTACAAATCAATAGTTATAATACTTTTTAAAACATTTTAATAAATATTTCCAAAGCTGCATGGTTTTTATTATGTAGAGTCAAAGACACTTCACCGTGAGAACAGTTCAGCTACATTGTAATTGCCGTGGCCATGGTTTTCTTTTCAAGAAGGCGGCCTTTGCCTTGTGTGAATCATTGGCACAGTGTACTTGAAATCTGCAACAAGCATCCACACATGCTGTTCATTTAGATAAAAGAAACCCAATGGCACAGTTTGGATGACTGCTAAGCAATATGTACCTCACGTGATGGCTTTTAATATAAAGAGAGCTCCATAGTACATACACACAGAGCAGGTATAAAATTAGAGACAGACTGGGGCTGAAACACTACACTATAATCAGAGTTCACACAACATCAGACATCAAACCCCAACTTCAAGACCCCACAGTCTTCTCCAGTTCTCCATATATTTGCCCTGAAAATTCATACTCGGTTATCAGAGAATCTAAGCAGCGACTGCAAGAACTCACAACGTCAATACAACTTCAGGATTTGATATGTATTTTTGTGCCTATCAGTGAACAGCAGATCCGGACAAATCTCTTCTCTGTGATTTACCTAGTTCTCAATCTCTAATTTCTAGACAAACTATTTTTACTTCATTTTGGATTAATTGCAGCCAGGCACTATTAGAAGACTTATACAAGAGCTTGTTCCATGAGTCAGTAAAACTTCACAAATTCAGGCACATTGGGAGGAAACTTAAAGACTTAATCGGAATAAAACAGACTAAACTTTGGAATTTGTAATGCAGACATGTCACGTCTTCTACAGAAATGCTTCTCTTGAATTCTGACAAGAAAGTCTGGTGCCATGACTGACAGATGAGAACCATGCTGAAACCCCTGACTGACTAGAGACTGGGTTAGAGATGTGACAGTCCGAAGGTAGGTTCTATAATTCTCCCTCTACCTGTATTATCTCTAGCATAACATGAGATTAAAGCCTGTGGGTTAAGGAGTGTCATTTCAGAGTAAATGGCAAGAATTCTCTTTGTCACCTACAAGCAAAGGACACACCTGAGTTTCTCCAGTGCCTTCCATCATGATTCCCTCTGTTCAGGAAGGCTGAACAGACAAATAAACTACTCAGAGAGAGTACAGAAAACACATTCATTAGCTATCACTGCCATGTCTGGGGCAGCTCATGAAGATCTCATGAAATCAAACTGTCCATAAGGAATGCTTCTGCATATGATATATCCATCTAGTTAACAAAGGGAGGAAGTTCTTGTTTGTTACTTAAATGGATTCTGCAACATAAAAGTGAAATTAGAAAGTCTACTGTTGTTAGGAATTTTGTTCTATTTGAAAGCAATTTTCAAAGTCAAGTTTTAGAGAAAAATCTGGCCTTCATTTCTTCCAGATGCAACCATTTGTTCCTCAGGCTGCTATTGTCAATTTTGCCTTGCTCTGCCTTTCAGCTACCCAGTTGGGGTCTCTCGAGTGCTACAAGTATGCCTCAGAGTATTTCATTCCATGTGTCAGTTTCTCCTAATACTTTCACAAAAATATTCAGTACACTGCTTCACTTCCACTTTGAGTATTTCTGCCTCTTATCTGTGTCCAATAGGTTCATCTCACTTGGCCCTCTTTTACTCTGGGTAATTTGAGATTTTGATACTTTGCCCTAAGGGCACCAGCTCTTATGAAACAGATTTTTTTGTTTTTTTACCTCAATGAGACTTCTGCATTTTACAGCACTTCTTTCTAGCTTCCTTCTTCACTTCTGAAGACTTTTATTTTTTAGGACTCTCTTTTCTTATTCTGTCCTTGAATTCAATCTTATTACAGTTCTTTTAATTTAACTCACCTTACTTCTTTCCCAGACAGCTCACAACTAAAAAAAAAAAAAAGAAAAAAGAAAAAAAAAAAAAAAAAAAAAAAGACTGTGCTAGTGGGCTGCAATGCAACACTCACCTTAATACACCCAGTTTGAACTAAAACCAAAGAAACACAATAAAAGTAACTTTTTTTTTCTGAGGGCTGCAGATGAAACTCAAAGCCAGCTGTTGTAATGTGAACACAGGCAGACTATGGCTGCGTTCAATACCATAAAATACTCTGTCCTTTTTATCTCCAATATATGTAGAAATATAGATGTACTTTTAAGTGCCTTTGAAGTGGACTATAAACAATAAAGGTCCGCTGTGCTGTGTAGTGATATAGAAAACTTATGTCTCCGGTCAAAGGAAATGGACAGAAAAAAGATTACATCCAAACTGGCCAGCCATTGTCAGAGATCTTAAGCTGTTTAGAGATGAGGCTTTCAAGAACTCTGTATTTGTTTTCCCTTTTTAAGTAGTTTACAATTAGATTCTTAAAGTATCCCCTTATGGTGAGAAAAAGACGACTGTAGCATTCTGAGTTTAATCTATAGGCAGAAAATATTTCTGCTACATAACATAATGTCCACTATTAGATTTTGTAAAACACTGATTAATCTTTGAAGTTTTCTAAAATGAGCAGTCAACATGCAACAGCTTTACAGCTCTTTTCTTGCTATTACCAAGGATTAGTTTAGACTCATTCATGCAGTCTGGTATCCAAAACATGACAAAAATTATACGTTTGGATATTTTGGATCCTTGCTGCTACTGACTCTGGTAACCCCAGTTAAGTGCCCTCAAACCCCGGTCATTCTGGTTTTCCCTAAAGCTGGACAGGTAGCTTTTTCAAGAAGTCTCAGCAGTAATACTTAGCTGTCAGATCAAATAAAATTCATTGTAATTATATTGAACAGAAATACAGATGCTATGGAAATTCCCCAGAGGACTTTATAATAGGTGTGCACTGAACATACAGGAGAGTTAAACAGTATTACTGACATGCATTTTAGGATTCAAGATCACGATTACCTTTAAATTCAATGAGAGGGTCTGACTCCTGGATTTTCCCAGTCATCCACACTACTCTCTCCTTTCTATGAGGCATTCATTGGATCTACTCTGGTAATCACACTTATGCCAAATAATTCAGAAAAGTGCTTTATTACGCTGCTCCCCAGGATTCAGATCATCCTGTGCTCTTTTTGTGATCCATTCATGAGGGAGAGCAAGGATACACAGGGAAAGTGTGAATACCAGAGTGTCTTCTTTTCTTTCCATAGAGCAGTAGACTCTGAGCAGCAATAGTACTAAATTGGTCATTAATTACTGAGGTCGCGTTCTTTCAGTATATCATCTGCAATAGCTACTCATTATAGCAACATTACAGACTCACACAGAAGTTTAAAATCATTCTCTTACTAACCTGAAGACAACTCTCAAAATCAAAAGCAAAAAAAAATATGCCTGCAGGGAAAAAAGTCTTCCGCATTTCTAAGTTTGGCAACTGATCACACCTATAACATCTTGAAAACACAGCATGTGTCCATTATAGGGCTGGGAAGGCATTCCCCCATCTGTTATTTTCACTTAGCTGTTTTGTACAATATTTCAGAGACAACATTTTTACTTGTGGCAATATCACCAAGGCAAATTGAATGACATTATTATTATTATCATCATCATCATTATTACTGTTATCCATAAGATTGACCATGGGAATACTTGTGTTTGATCTAGATTTCAGCTAAAACCCTATCATAAATAAAAAAAAGGAGCTGGCTACAGAGTTATGTTTGAAGTCCTTCCAATCTTGCTAATAGCCATCCACACTCTGAATCCTCTTCTGAGAGCAGATGCTCATCAGAGTAAGGCTTAGTCTTTTCAAAACATGCACTTGATATTCCTTGTAAGTGGGGGTAGAAATGTTTGAAAGGGGTGTTGGTTCAGTCTGACCGCCCTTTAGGGTGTGAGGCACAAGAGCTATGGAGCCTGCAGGAAAGCCCACAAGAAGATGTGTGTCTGTAGCCTGGTGACTAATTCAGGTGCTTCTGGAGAGGATGTGGCATTAATGGGCAAATCCTCAGCTGCACCTAAAGAAGATGTGCTTTCAAAGGGCAGCATGAGAAGTTCCTTTTCCATCCTCTTAAAAGCCCTGATGCTGCTACAATCATCCTAGTATACGTTGATCAAAATCTCCAGCTCTGTTTTGATAAAATTTATGTATTTCTAAGACTGATAAAGCTGTGTTTTGCATGCTGCCTATTTAATAGAGAAAATGGATTAAACCCCACAGATACTTTGTGAGTTATTTTCTTATAAAAAAGAAAATTACCCAACAGAGCATATTTTCTAGGAAGGAGCTAAAATAGTGCTTTCTAACAAGGAAGTTAAAAGAAGACTAGAAGAGTTAAAGGAAGAAATTTGAGTTACTGCACCTTAAGTTCACATTGTTCTTTACAAGTACTGGGGAGGGGCAGGAGTCAGTGGATAAGAATTAGGAAGCGGAAGCCAGGAAAACACAAAGCAACCAAAAGATCCATAGGTATATGTGCATACCAGTCATTCTACTATCAAGAATAAAATGTAAAGTCTTTTTTTTTTGGCAGACTTCCCACTGCAAGTGTTTAATTTCTCCTCCCACCTGCTTCTGCTCAGGAATAATGTAATGGACTGAGAAAGACATTTGCATTATTCATAATTGCTATTTAACGAATTCTTGGGTACACATTTCAGAAAAAAATATCAGAAAGTAACATTCTCCATGTTCCCAGCTTTCTTTTAAAAAGTTTCCAACTGGAGATACTTTTTTCACAGTCATATGCGATTTCCTGCTTTTAGAGACAGTATTTTAACCCACCAAATAGTTTTTGTTCCCTTCAGCATGTCTCCTTATTTCAGACAATAATAATATTTGAGACAGAATCTTTCTTTTTTAAATTCTGTGTATATGAAATTTGCTACATATCCCAGTCTACCATAACAGCAACAACTTAATGGTATCCCTAGGAAGTCACTTGGGTGAAACTTCCCTCATAAATTTAGATCCGCTATCTCTAGTTAAATTAGGTTTTGCAAGGAGTTCCTCATCAGATCCTGCAAAATTGTTTCCCTTATTCACCCCACAACTCACATTAAGTTAATAGGTCTTTAATTGGTTGCTGTATCTCAAGTCTCTTTTGTGTATAATGTTGCCAATTTCCTGTTCTCAGAAGTAAAACAAGTTCTCAAGCTATGGTATAGCTCTACTAAGGATGACATGGTTATTACAGCATAGCAGTAGAAATGCATGGCCAAGAAAGCAGACACATGTCATGAAATTTATACACACAGAATACAAATGAAAGATAAAAGTTAAAATTGGTATTGGTAAAGCATTATTTGAGTGTCAGCTACTGCCACTGCATTTTAAAGCATACTAAGCCTGACCTGACTGAAGTATTCGTTACTTGCTGGTAAGGGTCACACTCAGGCACTCTGTGTGTAAATTTGCAGGGCTTGTCACTTAAAACACCAGGGAAAATCAGGCTTAACAGTTAGTGGATTTGCATAGATGCTGGTGTCCTGCACCTTTTCTACCAAGATTATTTGTGGCTGCCCTGGTTGTAAATCAAGTTCAAGCAGTTACAATAGCTTAAGAAAAGCCAAGCTGAGCCCATCTGCAGTTGGACTGAGGTGAAGCATCCTCAGTCCCTCCTGTCCCTTATCTACCCAGATCACAGAACCATGAGACTAGTTGAACAGTAAGTAGCCTTTGGCTTTTCTCCAGAGGCTGGTCTGAATCCATAGCTGAGCGTGAATTGTTTGGAAACAATGCAAATGGTAAACTGGACAGTCTAGGCTTGAAAACAGGCTTCACTCTCCATGTAGTTGCCAAGCCAGATACTCAGCCGAGGCTATCCTCCAAATATGGGAGCTATTTGTGGTCCCCACCTCTTGCACAAGAGTGCCATATAATTAGTTTTTGTGGAAGAATGCCTTCTGCATGGGCTAGAGGGAGAGTTGTTTCCATTTACCCAGTCCATGACATAAGCAAGCAAGTAAAATTGAAAAATTATGCCTACTTTTTAAAATAAGAATGACATTTCAGCTGCATTTCATGATGATCTGAATGACAAGAAGATATCTATATAAAAAGACATAACATTTTGGGCTTTTCCATTTTGGGCCAATATTTCTGAGTTCACTGTTCTCCTAATTGTTCTGATAGGGATCATTACAAACTTCTGTTTCATTCCTATAGAAACTGAAATATTAGCATCCATGCTGAAAACAGAAATTTTAGGAAATATTCCTAATGTGAAAGAGAAATATCCTTCTGAGAAACTGCCATGACTTTAAAAATACTTCTAGTCTATCATAAAACCGGTGTTCCTTAATTTCAGCATCCCAGTGAATGTGAGGTTAAAATAGTCTCTTGTACACAGGAAGAGCATTAAACAGAGTAAAGAGAAGGCTCAGTGCAATTCAATTCCATTGGTTGAGTCTGTAGGGAAAGATGGCCCTGCCAAATTCAATTTATTATGTTGGGGAAAATAATTATTCTCTTTAAAAACTCCAGATTCAATTATAAATATAAGCAATTATGTTCCATTTTGCAGAAGGTCATGCATACAAGAAAGAGGCATATGGAATTGTTTCAAGAGTTAAATCAGAAATTTCAGACATTGGACAGATTTCGGGATGTACCAAAATCAGGCAGTATGGTAAGTTTTCCTTCTTAGATATTTAAAATGTAGTGGATCCTAAACAGCAACAGTGAAAGAAGAGTCACACAGAATTCAGTCTATTTCCAGAGAAAACATCATTCTCCAATACCTTTAGATAGCCTCAGAAATTAAAATAAATTTTAAAATATTTTCAGTAATCTAACCTATGACAAGGCTCATTAGGTTTTACAACTAGACCATAACTAACTCACCAATATCGTTATAGGTGACAAATAATTGATCTGTAGGGAACATATTTTAAATCTGTATGTGCCTATGAAGTCTAAAGGATTATAGAGAAAGTAGCTCACTAATGTAATTTAGCCAGTAGGGCTTTCTCTCTAGCTAGGCAAGCAGATAGTAAATTACTACAAACAAGTCCAGATAGATTCACCTATATGTGAGACAGTCAAGAAAGCACACAAGGTCTCTGTAATGCTGTGTTTTATCCATAACAGGTTTATAAATATTTGCCATGGGATAAGTAAAAATTAAATCATCTGGAGTTGACTCTATCATCATAATTCAAATTTATACACAACACTCATACATAAATTCATAGCACCCTAACTATATCTGATAATGAGAGCAAGGAAATAGTTGATTCTGCCTAATCAAGACAGCTAAATTAGTGTGTTATATTTGTTAGTAGTAATATTATGATTAGTAATAATTTTATATACAAAATTTATAATGTTAAAATTGTATATTAAATGGAACTGAGCTAGAGTCATTGTATTCTATAACTTTTTCAGAAGACCTGCTCTCAGACATGAAGAAGAGGTATTAAGCAGATGTGAGGCCAATGGATTTACACCATTTACATCATCTTAATCCAGCAGAAATTTGGCCCTGATTCTTTGATGAACCTTTAGCTGTGATATATGTTATTTTGCACCCAGTTGTCACTCATTCCCCCTTCTGAGATTTGCTGACATGTAAAATTTGCATTCACTTCCCTATTTGAGATTTGCTGTCCACATAAAGCTTGAAGTAATTCAAAATCTCAAAGGAAATCTCAGTGGAAGAGTTGTGTTTACTGTTTCGCATCAGTGTTATGTTTTTGAAAGGTCTGCTAATAAAAGCTACCTAGAGGAATGGTCTATCTGTAAGAGACGGAAAGTGATCCAGGTACCTAAATATAGGCATCTCAGGCTATTTTAGACAGCCTCAGGTGTCTTAGTCTACAGCACGATATAGGCAAGTATAACACAGGACTCAAAGGACACCTGTACCTCTCCTGAAAGATAGCTGGATATTAGGCAGAAAATCCAAAGGCATCTAAAATGGTGCAAAAATGTTAGATTTTTGCAACTAAGTCTCACCCAACATGTTACAGCAGAAATCATATATTAAGTTGGTCTCAGTCCATACTGTCTTTTTACCCTATAAAACTTAGCATTAAAAAAAAGAAAAAAAATTAGTAGAAAATTATCAGCTTTCATCCTCTTAATCCTAATATACATGAGTTCACCAGCTTGTAAAGCAAGGTAGCTCTCACAACATTTTCAAAGAGTAGGTTTCCATGGTTCTGTCACACACCTGGTCCAATTTAAAATCCAGCTGGCAATCTCTGTTTCAAAACACTCCATGTTTCAGACAGCAAGCTTTTCTCAAACATCTTCTTCTCCTCTCCTCTCCTCTCCTCTCCTCTCCTCTCCTCTCCTCTCCTCTCCTCTCCTCTCCTCTCCTCTCCTCTCCTCACATTTTTCTACACAACCACGTTTAAAAAGATGGCTATTGGTACTGGATCACTTAGCAATTCCTCACATACATTGGTTCTTGTAAAAGAACTTGGCTTAGCTGGCAGCTCAGGTGAGGAGCCTGCCAAAGAGTTGACTGTTCACAGAGAAAGAGTTGCAATGGTGCTGAACACCCGCCAGCCTGGCTCCCTGCAAAGCCATTTCACCTCTCTGGCTTCTGTGTCTCATGAGAGCACGTTAGTGATCAGCCCTATAAATGAAAAGCATATTATTTTAAGCTTGGTTTTAATTCTTCCTTCTTTGGTCTTCAGGAGAACTCAGCACCAAGCAAGGCTCCATGGGACAGTTTCAAAACCACAGGCGACTACCAACACTATACAACGATAAACGTATTAGACACAGAGGCAAAAGATGCTTTAGAACTCAGACCAGCAGAATGGGAGAAGTGTCTGAACTTGCCTTTAGATGTGCAAGAAGGTGACTTTCAAACAGAAGTTTAACAAAAATGAAAACGAACTGAACAAGAACAAAACAAAAATAATTCATTGCACTGACAATAAAGAGACTTTGGGAATCCTGACACTCCTGTCTGAACATTGTGACTACTTTATGTCAGGCTCTTCCTGTGCCAAATGTCAGTGGTTTTTTTCGTACAGTATATTCCCACTAGTGCGGCTAGTGGAGAATCAGGTGTACAATTCTTACCATCGTGTGTTGTAAGTACCCGTGGAATGGATTTGTAAGGTAATCTTTATAGATAAACCTCAAGCAACGATTCATGTTGTAACAGCTTCATTTGGTTTAGTTTTCAAAAAACTTCACCATGAAGCACAATGTATATATTTATGCAGTTTTTAAAGTTTATAACAGTCTGTTTGGCCATTACTACACTTTTTACTTTATAATATAAAAGCAAAGTTTTTGTCATTAAATGAATGTCTGTTGAGCTACATTCTTCATTGCTTTAAATGCAATAAAGTAATAATCTCACTTTTATATGAATAATATATTTCACATCTTTATTATTGCAGTTTTCTCTAGAAAGCTCAGAGTAGCTTTCTCTGCTGCAGCTGTGTATAAAATATTTAAAATGTTGTATGGTGTAAATAAACCTTTGTCTACATATCAGTTTCTTAGTGCATTTTATTCTGTATTTGTTTATCTTAAATTTGCGTATTTATAAAGTTTTCTTTAAAAACATACGTATTGAATATGTATTTGGAGTTTTAATAGTCTGTTGTTCTAGATCCTGCAAAGAGTTTCTAAAGCTTTATTAGTAGGTTTGTATAGTCATTCTGCTTTTTCTTAGATATTCTTTTGTGACAATGTACCATATAAATTGGACTTATCAGAATACTAGTACAATTGTTCAGTTTCATAAGAATTTTTGTCTTGTTTCAAAAAGACAAACACTGGAAAATAAGTTAAGTTTCAATGCACCACACCCAAAGAAAATGTTAATTCAGAATAATTACATCTTGTCGCAGTCTTGTTGCTGTATAACAACAAGAAAGACTTCAAAGATAAAAAAAACTGAAGCATTTTAGACCAAAAAGAATGAGTGTGTTTCATATTATAAATCAAGAGCAAATCATGATTTATGTTGAAAATATAGTTAAACAATCAGGACTAGAAAGACTAAATCCCCCTTTCCATGCTTGGAACCAAAAGCAGGTCTCTAAAATCTCTCATCATCCACAACACAGCTGGGGGTGAGGTGGCAGAAAGAGGAGAAGATCTCAAATCTTCAGATGCTATATTTCTAGAAACAAAGTTTCCAGAACTATTTTAGTGTCTCCTGTACAGAACTGAATATACTGCAACCTACTAGCTGAAGAACTCTTAGAAAGGAACAAAACATGACCACCACTCTCTTTAGGAAGAAAAAAGACTAGAATAGAGGCATAGCAGCGAGAACTTAAACCAGAGTTCCTTCTACCAATGTAGAAGTAGATCATCATTCATCTGCTGAGAGAAAAGTACTCAGGACCAAACTTCAGGAACATGTTTCATTTTGGAAATCCTTTCTCCAGGCCATAATAATGTACTTAAGTCATGAAAAGAAGCCTGACTTTGCCTAGTTTCAGTGAGCGTCTCATGCAGACTGTAGACCTCTCTAATTATTTCCCATACAACATCCTGGTCTTTAAATTGGAACCACATGGATTTGATGGATGGACCACTTGGTAGATAAGGAATTGCCTGGATGGTTGCAATCAAACAGTTGTGGCCAACGGCTTGGTGTCCAAGTGGAGACCAGTGACAAGTGAATTTCTTCAGGGATCAGTACTGGGACTGGTGCTATTTAACACCTTTATCAGTGATGTGGACAGTAGAATTGAGTGCACCCTCAGCAGATTTGAAGGTAACACCAAGCTGTGTCGTGCAGTTAACATGCTGGAGGGAAGGGATGCCATCCGGAGGGACCTGAACAGGCTTGAGACATGTGCCCATGTCAATCTCTTGAAGTCCAAAAAAGCCAAGTGCAAGGTCCTGCACAATGGGTTGGGGCAATCCCAAGCACAAATACAGGCTGGGTAGAGTATGGTTAGATAGTATCCCTGAGGAGAAAGACTTGGAGGTGCTGGTTGATGAAAACCTCAACATGAGCCAACAATGTGATAGTACAACCCAGAAAACCTGGGTAGGGTGAAAAGGATTGTGGCCAGCAGGTCAAGGGAGGTGATCCTCCCCCTCTACTCGACTTTCATGAGACCATACCTGGAGTACTGCATCCAGCTCTCGAGCTCCCAACACAAGAAGGACATGGATCTGTTGGAGTGGGACCAGAGGAGGACCATGAATGAGGACAGGCTGAAAGAGTTGAGATTGGTCAGCCTGGTGAAGAGAAGACTCCAGGAAGACCTTATTGTGGCCTTCCACTATCTGAAGGGGGCCTACAAGAAAGCTGGGGAGGGACTTTTTACAAGGGCTTGTAGTGACAGGACAAGGGGTATGGCTTCTAACCAGAAGAGGGTAGATTTATATCAGAAACTAGGAAAAAGTTCTTCACTGTGAGGGTGGTGAGGCATTGGAACAGGTTGCCCAGGGAAGTTATGGATGCTCTATCACTAGATGTGTCCAAGACTAGGTTGGATGGGTCTTTGAGCAATCTGGTCTAGTGGGAGGTGTCCCTGCCCATGACAAGGAAGTTGGAACTAGATGATCTTTAAGGTCCCTTTCAACCCAAACCATTCTATGATTCAGCACAAATACAAAATAACTCGCTACCAGCCTGGTATCAAGTCCATGAACTACCTTAGGTGCCTAGAAAATAGATGATGTAATAATATTGCAAAATATCAGCCAACCAGAACTGTCTCTTTATCGTGACGTTGATACAGAAGGAGACAGCTGGCAAGGCTGGCTATGCAGCCTCCTAACATCACACCTCTAATCAGACAGTGCACCAAAAACCTCACTGCTTTGTTTTATAGCAAGTTCTAATCTAAAATGGTTTATTTTCCATTTAGATAAAGATATAACAGAAACTGTACATTTTTGTAAGGATTTCATCCAGGATGGTAGGTGTATCTCAAGCAGGTTGTACAAAATTTCTGATTTTTGAGACCAAATCAAGGAGCTCAAGTCCCTGAATCCAGTTATAAACTTTAGTATCTTCTTTTATTGATCTGAACAATACAAAGCTAGAGCACCTTGGCATTTCAATAATTATAGTGTGGAGACTATTTCCATAAGCTTTATATCACCTAATTCTTGTTCAATAGTGGCCTAGTTACAAAGGCATTAAGCTTAGGGTAGGCTGCAAACTTACCCAGGAAACATGATAAATCAGTCTACTCTCAACACACTGCTGACCCAGTTGTGCTGTTATTAATAACCCACTTGATTCAGGTTTAGCATTCGCTTGGGTGTTTATGTACCACACAGTGGTCACAGATGTGCTTTCAGTGTATAAGTAGCAATGTTCAATGCCTTTTTATTTAGAGCTTGCTTTGTCCTACCCAGGAAGTGCTACATGTATTTATTTTCCTATATTTTCTTATTTTATTATTATTCTATATTTTTCATAGTTAGAAATATTAAGAACATGCTGAATCCCAGTGTATTTGCCTATTGATTTGACGCCTTCATACCAAAACAGAGTTTGTTTTCCATAAGCAAGATGCTATACATACTTAAAGTTAGCTGCTCAGTGTCTCTGACCTGGTGGAAGTCAGACTGAACCCAGCAGGACAGTACAAACTTGTATGCCCTGACTAAAATATTGGTAAGCTGAGATGTCTGGCATTATATTACATGCAAATAGAAACTGAGTCAGAACTCCCTACATTATACTAGATGCAGAAATGAAAGAGGGCTCTGTAGTTGCCTGCCAGGGCAGGCTGGTATCACTTGATGCACCCTCTGCTATCTCATCTGGCCTCCAGCTGCAGTTACAGAAAGGTTCAGGTGTTGGAGGGCTCAGCTAACCAATGTTGCTGCAGCTGACACTAGAGTATGCTGGGGTAGTTGAGCTTAGCCTAGAGCTTATTCTGATTCAATTTAAAATATATATTCCCTAGACACATATAGAAAAAGCAAATACTTTTTGGGGGGAAAGGCATCATTTTCTCAACAGTTTAAATGCACTTTAGTCATCACAAAAGACCACAGGCAGTTGCTCTATCTGTGTCTTTCTCTTACATGCATATACAAAGGTTTTTTTTGTAGCAAGTCAATGCTAAACAAAATATGGCCTGGACCTTTAGGTATAGGGAAGCAGTGCATACAGGAAATCTAGATGAGCAGCTATAGGTCACTCATGCAGCAATTCAAGATATGATTTCATACCCAAGACTATAAAGGGGTTTGGTGTTGCTGGCGTAAAAGCACTAACAAAGTTATTTGCTACATGGATTCTTGACAATGTTATGTTATTTAACCCAGGATCTTCTGGGGAGCTAAACTCTCAATTAGTCATTATTGAACTTCAGCCCATACTCTGCAATATCTCTTATAAAGAAGAAGGAAAGAGAGACTAAGTGCTGCTACAAGGGATGAGAGGAATAATAGCAATGCTGACATGCTGATGCACTTTTGGAGAGTAAAGGGCTTAACGTTGGCATATATGTAATTCTAATGACTCCCTATGATGAAGATTTAGGACAAAGCTGTAACAGAAGACACACAGAGATAAGGGTATTTTCCATTTCATCCACTACTGCATCTGAATTTCTTTATGATCAGTGAAATAGAGCTCTTCCCTGGAATATGTTGTCCTGACATCATCTGCTTCTATAGTGAGAAGACACAACTCATCTAATATTGTTTTACACAGGACTAAACTGGGGTAAAAAATAAACAAAAAAACCCAAACAAAAAAAAAAAAACCACAAAAACCAAACAAGAAATGAAACAAATAAAAAAAAAGCAAAAACAAACAAACAAAAAAACCAAACCCAAAACCAGAAAACAGAAAACCAAACCAAACCCAAAAAAACCCAACCCCCAAGCTGCACGATGTGAAATGTTCTCTGATGCTTTGGCTTCTCTCCATTTCCCACAGTTGCTAGGCAATGCTGTACTTAGAGACCAGATTTAACAAAAGGTCTGCTTGTCACTTCAAAGCAGGCATCCATCTGTCATAACATCAGCACTGTGCTTTCCATCAGGTTATGCAAAAGGATATGGAAATGTCTATTAGCAATCAGCAGATGGAGACATTGTGTATTGATAGTAGACTTGCAGTTCCTCAGGCATTAGGTCGAGCTTGTGCTGTGTCTCTGGATAAGCCACAAGAAGCAGTTTTGTATAAGCAAACATTTCCCTCTCTCAAAAAGTGTTATACGGCTCTCTTCTGCAATCAAGCCCATTCTCATGTGCTGAGGGAAGTAAACAGAGAGCTACTCAGTTGAATATGTGTTTGGGGAGCAGTGATTCATTTCGAACTATGTCTCAACCAGTGCAATGCTGTAATCTTTGAAACTTACTTTTCTAGAAACATCTTTCTTTGCAAGGAAAGCTAAAGAGGCCTCACTAAGAAAAATTCAATTGCTGATAAGAATGACTAATAACTGTAGTACTCCCACTGAAATGTTCTGTCAATTAATTACAATTGTAAAGTAAAGAAAGAACCATTTATCTGGTTTTGACAAAATTATCTCTTACATAGGCTGCATTGGACCATGCTGTGGCAATTATTTACTCAGACTAACTACACTACAGAACTACTACTCTGGTTTTTCCGAATGAGTTTCAGCTTGTACCTCATTATTTCTTATAAGGAACAGTTAATAACTTTTACTAGTTCAACTTCCTCTCTTGTCTCTACAGGCTTCTGCTATAGGCCCCACTGTTACCTATTTTTCAGGATTTCAAACCCATGCTTAGTTAGTCCTCATGTGGAAGTCCCTCCCTGATTTTTATCATCTTTGTTTCCTCTATGGTTTTTCCAGGTCTGCTAAAGTTCTTAAATAATTCTCAGTAAACCCTGAACTCATTAGATCACTCTGTTCTATCCCTGCAGAAAAAGGAAAAACTCAACCATTAAGCTTCTAAAATGCCTTTCCTTTCAGTAGGGAAAAAAACCAACCAACAAATAACAAAGCAAAACTCAAATTTACTTGAATTTTAACTTTTTAATCTAATGATTTAATGGAAAATGCATGACCATCTCTTTGAGCAAGAAATGGATAGGAGGCAGTAATCACAGAATCATAGAATCATATAGAATGGTAGGGGTTGGAAGGGACCTCTGGAGATCATTGAGTCCAACCACCCTGCCAGAGCAGGAACACCCAGGGCAGGCCACACAGGAACACATCCAGGAGGGTCTTGAACATCTCCAGAGGAGCCTCCACAACCTCTCTGGGCAGCCTGTTCCAGGGGTCTGTCACCCTCACAGGAAAGAATTTTTTCTCATGTTGAGGTGGAACTTCCTGTGTTTCACCTTGCTACCATTACATCTTGTCCTATCACAGGGCACAGCTGAATAGAGACTGGACCTTCTACTTGACACCCATCCTTCAGATATTTGTAAACATTAATAAGATGCCCTTTCAGTCTTCTCTTTTCCAGGCTAAATAGCCTTTCCTTATAAGAGAGATGTTCCAGTCCCTTAATCATCTTCGTAGCAATCCATTGGACTTCCTCTAGTATTTCACTGTCCCGCTTGAACTGGGGAGACCAGAACTGAACACAGTGCTCCAAATGTGATCTCACTGGTGCAGAACAGAGGGGAAGGAGAACTTCCCTAGACCTTCTTTATCAAGAGTAGCCAGCATGGATCTGCTAAAGGGAAGTCATGTCTGACTAATCCGATAACCTTCTACAATGGTGTGACTGAATGGGTAGATGCAGGGAGAGCAGTGGATGTTGTCTACATTGATATCAGTAATAATTCTGACAAGTTTCTGCTGCTCCTTTTCTCCAGTGCTGTGAATGTAGACTTTCTTTCTTAAGTTGCACTGCCACAGCAAGACTGCTAGAGAGTTATCTGCAGCCCATTGGTTGGGCTTTACAGTCAGAAAGTGAGCAAGGACTACATGACTCCTTTCAGGTGGAACAGCAGTAGTTTCCCACATTCTGAAAGTGTAATGAATTATGAGATATTGTTCAGTTTTTGTAGTTCCCCTTCCTCTAGCTGTGTATTCAGAGTGATATCCACTCACTTCACTTTACTGACTTCTTTAAAACTCAGAACTCCACTTGAGCCAGGGAAAGGATTGGGGTCTGTTGCACATGACTGTTTATCCCTATGACTAAGAGATAAGCACCTGTACCTCAAGAGAGATGGGACTTAAGAAACAGCTCTAGTCTCAGTGTTTTCTTGTTGATTAGCTTAGGGAGCTATTGGGAAGCCCAGCTAGAGAAGTCTTAATCATTAGCATGCATTGTATAAGCAGATAATGTGCTGTGTTCAAATATTCAGTCAATCTCAGGAAACAGGCACCTAAACCTTACATGGCACAATGCTGACTATCAAAAAATCTATGGCTTTTTGTGGATCAGACCCCGAGGAGTTGCAATATT
The DNA here is from genome assembly GCA_025331215.1 of Actenoides lindsayi. NCBI lineage: Eukaryota > Metazoa > Chordata > Aves > Coraciiformes > Alcedinidae > Actenoides > Actenoides lindsayi. The sequence continues at coordinate 90,139 of WTSP01005159.1, forward strand.
TTTTAAAATCTGGTTCTCAGAATCCAATTTTAAGAACAGCAACAAGCTAGTGTTTTTTCACATCATCAATTCAATGATTTATTGCATTATGTCCCTAGGCTGTTGACTCAGGAAATTGCAAAAGGTGATGCCTGAAGGGCCTCATACTATAAAAAAGAAACTGGAATTGATTAGTATGTATGTTCAATTTCTTATTCGGTGTCTCCTTGGACCTAAACACTTTATTTTCTACTCTTCTCAAGAACCGTGTATTAGGAAAAGATTTTCAGAGCTCTGTTTTTAGTAATTAGGTTCTTAAATCAAGCAAGAATTAGCTATGGTTTCTAAAGACAGATAGGTAGAATCCATTCTATTTCATTTAGAATTCTAACTAAAACACTGTCTGGCCAATTTTTCAACTACAGAACTCTGCAGGGCAATCTAACTCTGTCTGTCATAGCTGTCTAGGTTCTTTTTGTAACCTAAAGAAAAAGGGAGGCACCTCTGAAGCCCAGCTAGACCCAGCCAGTTCTCTAACTTAAGTACTAACATCTTTCCATTGATTTTATAGAGAATTTAAAAGCCCCCTGAGGGTAATCAAACTCTTCAAAATTAAGCACCAGATTTAGCTAGATTTAGTCATCAGCATGTGAGCTAACATCTAAGCTCACATTACAATCACTTGAGAACAGGTCAATACAGTCAATAGAGCCTAAAGACCAGTTCAGCTTATCTATTACCAAAGGCAGGGTGCAGTTAATATGAGGTGCCCTATAGCTTTTGAAATGTTTGCATAGGGCTTGCATGAAAGACAAGTTAAGGGAGACCTACACCCTTCTGGTGCAAGAAGTACCTCACTCTACACCTAAAATGGTACTAGACACTTGTGTTTGAACAGGTGACTCTAGCTCCAGGGGAAGATCTTCCAAGATGCTCTGAGATATCCAGCCTTCAGCTATCACTTCAGAGAAGCATGGGATTATGGGTCTTATGTCATGTTTGTCAACTTGATATGAGTGTCACAGATATCCTCACTATCACACATTGCCACTACTTTCTCAGAATCCACCTTCTCTGCTCCTCTTCTGAACATTTATGTTTGTTCTAATGGCAGATTCATCTTTTCTATAATTTTACTGTTAGACCTCTAAATTTTGGATGTGGATGATCCAGGTTCTCATCCTTCTGAGAGGTAAAGAATACACAACCCAGGACAATCTAGTCTGCCAAGTATCAGTAGACTGTGAAAAAGCACATTCTGGAAGATCATATATGTATCAGCCAGAGATGCAGTCATCATGGATCCAGGAAAACTGCAGTGTTATGCTTTGAGCTCATGTTTTATTTCAGGCACAAATGTCTCATGTAGAATATGAATGCTTGCCATACTGACCTGGCACTACAGTCTTTCTCACTCAGAGAGATTCTCCTAACTATTGGGTAACAGTAGAGATACTTCTTTTTTTGTGTTCTTCTCACCTTCTGGTGTTCATATTTCTGGTAACACAAAGGCCAGATTTGAGCTGGGAAGATAACACTTGTGTTTACCAGGGATACTGTCTGATCCCTTAATTTCCTGAAAGTTAGAAGGTGGTGGTGGTGGTGGTGGTGGTTCAAACTTTTCTAAGATGGGCAGGACAGGGAAGCCTTCAAGCTTCCTCATAATGGTTTCTGACCAGCAGATAATTATGCAAAGAAGGAAAGACTCTCCTATCCTCAGAGCAGCTAAGATCAGTAGTAGTCAGTAGGTAGTCTCAGGCCATGTTGTCTGAGAACAAATTACAGACTACAATTGCCACAAAGACATTAAAATGGCTTCTCAATCACTCCCTTAACAAATCAATTTGGGCTTTAGATGCCACAAATAAAAGCAAACCAATTCCCAAGGGAGATTACAGAAGCACAAAAGATAACCTGTTAGAGCATAAAAAACCCCAAACCCAACAATCATAACACAAGAAAGGAGGGAAAGGAGTTCTGTTTTACAGACTAGCCCTATCTGTGTTGTAAAAGCTGAATTTTAAGTACTATATAGAAAACTGTATATAAAAAAGATTATTTTCATTATGTCACCACTAAGAAAATGATAGAATATTATAAACATTTAAAAGCATTCCAAAAGAGGAGAAAACCATTTTTCTCTACTAGGCCTGCAAAGACAAAAATCCACCCGCATTTAATTCTTGGTCTGAAATAACTCTATATAATTTCATCATACAAAATTTTAAAAAAATAAAGGTTCAGAATCTTCTTCCTCAGCATCATCCTCTGGTTATAACCTGATGGATATCTTTTGGGGGCAATTAGCCAGCTGATTAAAAGATATTATAACATTTACATATATTCAAAGTGAAAAAGGACTATTTAAATCTAACCTGGACATTCACCTGGAAATTTTATTTTCTGAAAAAGCTCATTACAAAGATATGTGCATTGAGCTAAAAGATTTGAAGACTCTGTGTTCTTCTAAAACTGGGATGGCAATAAAGAAATTGATTAATTTTGGTAGGGGAGAGCAAGATCATCCTTTTCCCAGCAATTAGTGTTTGTATAGCAAGAGGTCCCCTATTTTAATAAAGAAACCTATTTGAGGATGACAGCCTTCAAAGTACTCATCAGAACTTCAGATCCTCAGAACTCAGTGTAACAAATCTCCAAAAGGTAGAAAGAAAATGTCCTTCCTTCATCACAGATTGAGTTCCAAAGACAGGGTGCAGTTTTTACATATGAATGGGATGTTGTGACCTCTGTTAGACAATCAAGCATGAAGACTTCTTGTTCTGTTTTCAGTCCACCTAAAATCACAGAGTTTTGGACAACTTTAGAAACTCCAACAACCTGAAGGCACCAGAGAGCTCACAGAAGCTACCGAATCAATAATAGATTTTGCGTGGGTATTAGCTGACAGGTACTTGGCTACAAAATCCTAGACTCTCAGGTATTTTTTTAGATGTTACTGTTTAGAAAGTTCAAGTCCACAGCATTTACTTCCAATCTTGGCCAGCCATGTGCCAAGCTATTGTGTCAGCAGGCAAAGACAAAAGCAGATGACTTTATGGAGAGGCGTAGTTTCCTAAAGCTAGTCACTGAAGAATTTTATTCTCAAGATACATTGTCTGATTTGGAATAATTTGGAATAAAAGTTATCTACCAAAGGCTAGTAATTACAAGAAAAAAAAATAAAATAAAATAAGGGCCCAGGATACTGTTGGATATCCCTGCTGCACACTGCTATTGGCTCATCCCTCCTGTCTCCTTACATGGCAGTCCTGCTTGGATGTGCCAACTGGTTGTCCCAGTTTGATATCATCTGCAAACCTAATAAGAATGCACTACCTTGCATCTTTAACAATGATGATAAACTGGGCAAGTCTCAGGAGAGACCACTGCAGTGCTGCATTTATAGTCTACCTCTAAATGCACAAACCCTTTGAGCCCAACCATTTATTTTTTTTACCCACCCGGTTGTCCATCCATCTATCCACTGCCATCTCATTAGCATCTTAACTTGGTTACAGTCCTTCTAACAAGACCATAAACTGCCAGATCCCACATCTGTCACATTTTCAAAGCATTTCAGTTCTGCAAGATTGGATCTCTTGAGCTAATATTTGGAATTTAACAGTCTGCAGATCACACACTGCTCGAACCTCTTCCATAGAATAGACAAAAGTATTGAGCAAGTGATATTATTTGAGGGAAACTGTCTGAATGCAAGTATGTATTTCAGGTAATTAAGTAGCCGTTGCCATATCAGCTACTGTATCAGGAAATGCTTGTCAGCTTGTGTCCGTATTTGACTTTATCACACAAACCGAAGACAACAGAACGTATTTATCTTTCTTTAATGACTGTGTTTTGACTACTAGTGACCTGTGCTGTGACTTTGATATTGATTTTAGTCTTTAATAGTGTAAATATTGATACAGTTATAACTTTTATCAAACTTCCAGGTTCCCTTTCTGCACAAGATAGATGACTAACATTCATTAAATTGTTGACTAAGAAAGATGTATTTTTTACAGTGAAACTGAGTAATTAAAGTAGTCTGCATTATTCCAAACTATCTCTTTAAAAATGCTAATCACTTACTAAAACTTAATGATAAAAACCTGTATGATGATATTTCAGGATGGCGATGTATTTATTTTCAAATATAGATTATGAACATTTTTTAATATTATTTTAACACAATAACTGGGTTAGATCATACTGTTATTAGCCATAACTGACTATTGGATTAGCTAAAATGGAGGTAATGGCACATCAATTCATTTTACTTGTTTTCTTGTTTCTGATGGGGAAGGCAAACACACCTCCTACTGTGCCCCTGCTCAGGAGCATCAGTGGCTTCACAGCAAGACTCCTGCCTTGGGCCCGCTGCACTACCCACTGACTGCAGTCAAGGTTGAGCAGTTAGACTAGAGTGGGGAATGTGAAGGCTGGGCACAGGAAGTTTTCGCTCAAAGTCCAAAGGTTCTGTTCTGGGATTGAGCAAGCGTGCACTGGTAGTGATGATGTGTCCAACACTCAAGCCAAATACATGCAGGATCTAGGTGTATGAACATACCGGATGCCAGACCTTTCTTTCCCTTCTCTGACAGCAGAAGAGAGCACAGTGTGTAGGTTTTTTTCATTTCATAGCAGGATATCAGGCCAGAGCAGGTGAGGGGATGCCCTGACCCTAAACTGTGACACCAAGGCAGAAGCAATCTCATACAGAAGGGATGGCCCAGCAGCAACGTAATTGTCCATTGCCAGGAGGTTGCTTGTTCATTTTTCCTGATTGTTTCTCACAGGCCCTGAGAAGGTATACACTGATGCCCTTCCATATTCAAACTCCACCAGGAATACAGCCTAAGCCAGAGATGAGTTCAGGAGGAATCTGTCAACATGTCCTTCTCTGCCTCAAGTTCTAAGTGCTCAAGTTCTTTCACTACCAACTCTAAATTTCTGTCCTCAGTGTAGTGAAGAGCCTAACCCCATCTCCTTCCTTTGTAGACCCATGTAGAAGTGAGGAAATTACCCACACTGTAATTCCCTTTGATCAGAGAAGGGAAAAAAATCCCAACACCAGCATATCCTACATTGTACACCTTCATTCTTCTGAGCCTGGAGGAGGGATAACTAGATACCACTGCTGCACTCCAGCATGAAGATCATCTTAGTGCTAGTCCTTATTCTAAAGCATGAGAGAAGTGAAATCTCTATGCCTCCATCCTTCTCTCAGGCCTAAGAGTAATGAAGAGCGCATGTTACCATTTGCCTGGCACCATTGCCTCACTGTGATGTGCAGAAGAAAATTGATGGTTCTACCTCTGCCATTGACCTTCCTGCCATACCTTCTTGACAGTGGTGCTGATTATCTAGACACAAGAAGGATGAGAAAACAAAGTGAGCTGTCCCAGCCATTTAGTGGAAAATAGGAGTTAAATATCCCATTCTCCTTTCTGAAGAATTAAGACTGATGAAATCTCTAAGGGCTTTGTTGTGGACTCTTATTTTCTGGCCTACTGCCTGAGGAAAGGTACTGAGAAGATTGAAGGGAATCTAAAAGAAAACAGTCTAAAATAGATTGGAAAGAGATAGGAGGACTTAAGTACAGCTGCTAAAATTACCTTTTTGTCTGAAGAGCCTCTCCAAAGAACCTTTAGCCATTCAAGTCATCAAAGGAATTTCACAGTGATCAGAAACCTGATTATTGCAATTCAAGAACTGACTATTGTAAAGTTTACTAGCATTTCAAAGGGATGCCTCATCTCAGCAGTTGCTTTCTGTGTCCCAGATGTCTATCTGCACTCTCTGTGAACTGAGAGACAGTGGTATGCTAGTTAGTCCCACTTCCACATCAAAGCTAGTAAAATCAACCCACAGTTCTCTCCAGGTTGTGAATGTTTTATGAAACACGAGTTATCAGCCTTGATTGACAACTCCTCCTGCAACCTGCATCATCTATTTGTGAAGCCAGCAGGCTTTTTAGCTTCATGCTACACAACCACAGCATCAGAGTCAAATCTCATGAAATCTGAATTAACCTGGATGAGAAAAAGACATACCAGTGAGTTCTTGCCAGGGAATACTTCAGCTTTATTGCAGCCACATTGTGATCTGTGTCACTGTAGATGGATGTGAACCAGAAAAATGTATCCCCTATCGCCTAAGGAATTCTGGACGGGCAGAAAGGCTGGTGGAGAATTTATTTTGATGACAGCTGGAGGGGCCTGGAAGGCTGTCAGGTCTAATATAGTCAGGTTGAGGATTAATTCCCACATGCAAGATGCAGGTATATGCATGTAAATTTGGAACCCACTCCATCAGGGGAGCAGCAGCGTCTGCTCTGGTCAGCAGGGGATGTGACATTTGCTACTGTACTCTGAAATACACTGGTTCAGGGATTGCACTTCAGCAGGGCACTCTGTGGAGACACACATAACCTGACAGTTTCAAGCTTCTGGGTACTGGAAAATCCTTTTCTTTTACACTTGAACCATACAGATTTACTCTCAAGTAAAACAGAAAGATTACAATTGAAATTATTTTAAGTGAAGGTAAATCACCTTACTTGAAGAGATATGCAAATTAGGCCCAGTTTTGTTCTTTGTTATACCACTATAAATCTGGAATAAATCCATGGGGCTCATCAGAGCTTTCTCATATTCATAACAGCATAAGTAAAACAAAGGAACTCTAGTTAGTTTTTTCCCCATGCTAGCATAAACACAGATTTACACACCTGATGTATATGTAATTAAATTTCTTCCATCATTCCATCCAGATATATATAGTTCTCTCACATAAGCAAGGAACACACACCTATACATTTGTTTTCCTCTTTTAAAGGAAGAATCTAGTAAGGATGGGTTGTTGGCAAGAGGCAGAAGCTGAACACTAGCTATCATTATCAATGTCCCAAATAGTGTATTAAAATTTCCAGAAACATTAAGAATTTCAATCTTGTTTGGAACTTTTCTACAAGTTGCCCTTTTAGACAACATAAAAAAAAAATAAAAATATTTATATTACCTGCAGTTAGGGCTTTAGCAATTCCTCACAATTATTAAGAAGAATAGATTGGCTTTTTAACAACTAGTCATAAAGTTGTCATGATTGCAGCATTTCCTACATACATTATGTCACAGATACACATCCAATCTTTTGTTTCGTGCATTCAGTCTTTGTCTAAAAACCACAAGATGGAAAAATAACACTTTCTGCCCAGCAAAGGTGTCACACTAAGTGTTGAGCTCTAGGCTTCTCACAACCCATGAACCTGTAATACGTATGAACAAGTTTATGTGGAGGTCCCAATGCTGAATACAATCACTCAGTCCTCAACTGTTTATGTTTTCAAGAGCTTGAGCAAAGAGAGACAAAAAAGTTTTTTCACCTGAACTTCTGTACATTTGAGATATCTTTATTTGAATCAAAACTTGTTATGTGCCAGGATGAGATGATATTTGCTCAATTTGAGGTTCTCCCTAAGAGACCAGATCAGTGCATGTATCATCTGAAAAATCTGAAGGGAATATATAAGGGACTCCTCCAGCTTTGCAGAAGGACCAGAAAGCAAAAGTTAACCCAGCATGTCTCCAGCACACTGATATTGCAGATACGAGATGTTGTGAGAAGGGGCAAGTTTCACCAGCATCCTGTTCCTTGCTTCGTACCAGACTTCGCAGATTCTTTAATTCCTTAGGGCAGGTCTGACCAACTTGAAACTATGCTATCATAACAGATTGGTACAAGAATAAGGACATGAGACAACGTACAATATGTGTATGAAATGTGGCAATCCCCAGATAAGCTAAGAAATGATTCTCTGCCTTGAGCTTCCATAACTCTTATAGTCCTCAGAAATTGCAGTAAATTAAAACAAAACAAAAGAAAATGAAGCAAAGTAAATTAACTTTCACAGTTGCTGGAGGCTTGACTCTGACCTTTATAAATATGTGTGTGTTTGCGAGCATGTGTCTTTGCAGATGACATTAAGAAACTAAAATATGCTTTCTTTGCCCTTCAATATCTAACAGCAATTTCATTATTTTTCTGTTAAAAGTGGTTCCATACCTTTTGTAAGCTCATCAGTGAAGAACAGATGTACTTATTGTAAGTGGGGTTTTCAATAACTAAGAAAAAACCATTTTTCTACTGTAAAATCAAACTTTGTGTCCATACCAAGTGAGTTAGCCTTTTGAATTAAATTCATTAGTGCATGACAAATGCAAGAAAAGAGAAATGCATCTTTATAGGGGAATAATTTTGTTCCACAGCTAGCTCCAGAAATCCGGATTCTGTTACATCATTTCTGGGGCTCTTCATCACAGTCAAATTACAGAAATGAGCATCAGGCATGCCACAACCAGCTACTCCCAGACTGCTGCAAGCAAAAATGTGAACACCAGGCTAGATGGAATCCTCTCTGCTTCTATGCAAGATAATGCTACTGAAACTCTCCTGCATTTTTCTTTGCCCTACCAATACCAATGCCAATACTTTCAACATCATCTTTAAAAGGTATTTTTGTTTTGTCTTTATTGGCGGTGGTCATCTCTGTGGGTATTTTTTTTTCAGTAAAAAATGGACCTAGGTGAAATTGAAGACTTAAAGAAGTCTGAATCATATAATGAAAAAAATTTATTATTCTGCTTGGAGAAAGAGCTCTACAATCACTGCGTCCTTCCTGCAATGACTTATGGATTAGAAGCACAGAGGCTTGTAAAAAAAAAAGGAAAAGGAAAAGGGAGAGGGAGAGGGAGAGGGAGAGGAGAGAAGAAAAAGGGAAAGGGAAAGGGAAAGGGAAAGGGAAAGGGAAAGGGAAAGGGAAAGGGAAAGGGAAAGGGAAAGGGAA